>DF237340.1:0-21579 GCA_000708835.1 Klebsormidium nitens | reverse complement strand
CAGCTGAGGATAAAGCGTATGCAGGACGGCCAGTCGCCTCATGGCGATCTTTCTGGTCTTCGCGTCCAGTTCGCATGCATAGACTTTGCGAACGGTAATCCCTTGGCGCCACAGCGCTTCGGTTGTGGCCATGAGGCCGGAGAACAGCTCCAAGACCACCAAGCCTGGTCCAGGTGTGGCCAGCTTGTCTTTCAGGTCAACCAGGTTTTGGCTCAGGGGCCGCAGGTGCTGGTATGCAGGGTTCCGAATCTTAGGAGGGGCCCTGTCTGGAGTGGCTAGCACGCGCATGCTTCGGTCAAAGATATCAGTGATCTTTGGCAGAGCCTTTGCCTGAAAGGTTGCGATGCGGCTGCGAGCGAACTCAATGTCTTGCGCATTGCGCGGGCTCGGAATCCGAGATATCACAGTGCCGACGAGGGCTTGAAGCACCTGGCCGCCTGGATTGGCGAAGGGAGAATCGTAATCGACTGGAAACTTGGCGCGCAAGAAGCACTTGCGGGGCGCTTGTCCATCTCCTTCAAGGTAGTATTTGACGCGCTTCTTCCTGAAGCTGGGATCAAGACCCACGGGTCCAATGATACTCATACCGATCAGTGTGTCGGCGGCCTGCTGGTTTACAATAACCACATGCGCCGTGACAGTGACTTCGTCGGCGGTACTAGGGTTCAGCACAAAGCTGACTGGCTCCTTCGTTCGATCCAACCGCTCGGTCAAGTTACCGGTAGCGGTGCGGATCATGATAGCATTCGGAGCGATCACGTCGGGTGTGATACCCATAGCGGCAGCGCCCGAGCGACCTGCGGCCTCGGCTCCGCTGTCCAGCAGCAAGTTGTTCAGCGCGCGCCCATTGATCAGCATCGCAGGCTTCAGCCCTGAGTTGTCAATGCGCGGCGAGCGGTGGAACCCGGCCGTTTGGTCGCTGTGATAGCTTCCTGGCAAGTGGCTGAGCAGCGCACTAATGTTCGGGTTCTCTGGATTGTACAAGTCCTGAGAGGTAGCAAGCGCGGCCCGAGGCTTGCCTCGGCGCGTCGGCGCAGTCTCCTGCTCAGGTGTCAGCGCGGGCTGTGGCACACTTGGTGCGTACACCATGCCCTGGCGCGCGGGTGCATCTGCCGGCAGCTCAGTGAAGCTGGCGGGCAGTGTGTCATCAGTGACAGTATTAGGCGCAGGCGGCGGCGTCTCAAGGGACGGCAGCACAGCCTGGTCGTTGGTCGGACCAGGAGCAATCTCAACTGGTACCAGCTCAGGGTGAACAGGCTCTGGCGCAGTGCGCGCATCCGGCTCGGCTTCGAGGACAGGCACCATACCCTCAGGTACCGTCATCATTCCAGGCGGCGGCCTGTGCGGCTCGCGCAGGAAGTCCCTTGGGATGAAGTTGAGCTGCATATTGTCCAACGGCCCTCTGAGCCTCTCATCCTTGTCCACAATTCTCTTGGTAAGTCGTGAGTGCACCGGTGCTACATGGGCGCCAAGTGCAGGAACAATCGTGGCCTTGTAGGCATTTGGGTTGTGATGAGCCTCCCAAAGCTCCTTGAGCTGTGCCAGGGTAGGTTCGGGCAAACCCCGATCGTCCTTAGCGGGTGCCTGAGCAGCCCGGGCAGCGGCCGGCCTGGCGCTCTTGGCGCGCGGGGCGGCTCGGCAATCAGCAGTGGTATGCGAATCCAGCTTGTGGATATCGCACCACATCTTGGGGGCGCCAGGTCGAGAGACCTCGGCTTGCTTGTCTGTGCACTGCGCGGCCATGTGGCCGTACTGTAGGCAGTGCCAGCACTGAACCCCTTTCGGATCCTTAGAGCCTGCTCTGGCGTCGGTGCGAGCCGAAGCTCCCCGAACCATAAGCGGCTTAGTGTACTGGGGCCGTTTGTGACCCGCCTCTCCGCAGTTGTGGCATATGATGGCCCGATGATCGTGCTTGGGGTGTGCATGATCATGGGGGCCCTCCTGCCTGCGGCCATTCGGCCTTGCAGTCGGCGCTGGCTGTGCGGTTGCATGGCGCGGCTGCGCAGCCTTCGGCTGCATATTGGTCGTCCACAGGCTGGCCTGAGTCGTGGCGCGGTCAAGGCTTAATTGCAACCCGGCCCACGAGCTCAATGGTCCATTCCTCAGGCTCCATGGCTGTGGCGTTCAACTGGCGCGTAACTTCCTCGCCCAAGTGGCGGGGCATAGCTCCTATGAGCTTGAATACGGCCATCTCCTCTGGGCGGTCGAGGGCATGCTTCAATGACTGCATGCGCTGTACGAGGCTAGCGATAGTCTCCTCGGAGCGTCGCGCAAAATAGCGGAACTCATCCATCCGAGTCGTTGACTTCTCTGGATAAAGCTTTTCCATCATAGCCCAGAACTTCTCGACCGGCTGATCATAGACCTCTGCGTCCACATGCGGCTCCGGCCGGACCGGTTCGGTCGCGGCTGCCTTAGCTTCGGCTGACAGAGCGTCATAATCGGTCTTCGCCTTCTCATATGCCGTCTTATTCCGCAGATATAAGTCGGCCTGAGCAGCATTCCGGGTGCGCAGTTCTTCGCGCATCTCACGCTCGAGGTGGGCGGCCTGATCGCGTGCCCCCCCGGCTAAGAACTTCATGAGCAGGTTGAACCTGTCATTATCGTTGATAAGCTCAGAATTCGGCTTGAGCTTGAGCTCCGTCTTGAGCGTCGCATAATTCTGGCGCAAGTGCAAGATACTTGGGCCGTCCGGGAGTCCCGTAAAGAGTCATGTACCATGCTGTACATTCAGTAGCGACATGGTGTCTAATTCGGCTATATCAAACGGCTCGACAAAGGCGGGCGCGCCTGTCGGCAAGTATGATGCACGCACAAGCTGCGGTGCAAAATCAGAGTGCCCGGAATCGTGCAATAATTCGCGCGGCGAATGAGGGGTCGGACTCGAACTACTGCCTTGGTTATAATCAATGTTATCAAGGCCAGTGTCACTGCCAAGTCCGACGTTCGGGTCGCGGTGTGGAAACTCAGGACCGCTACGCAAATTGTATCTCCAACTCATGAACGAGAAGGTGCCAAATTCGCTAACTACCCGAAACCAACATTAACTAGTGGGGCCACGGGCCGCCACGTCAGATTCCTTCTCCCCCCGTGCGGGAAACCACGGTCTCCGCGGTTGTGAGCAAGAGAATCTGCAAGTCAACAGCGCGCAAGGGTCAGTCCCGTCAGAGTGTCAGACTCTGGGACACGCGCAGGTAAGAAAACGGTCTCGTTACCGGTTTTTTGAGCAGGGCTGTAATTGAACCCAAGCTGTAAAGACAAAGTCGCTACTGAAGCACTTGTCAATGATCGATCACTTCAGAGAGCACCAATCAAAAATAAGGAACTTCGTTGAACCTGGTGGTAGACTCGAAGCTTCCTGAGTTGGTCGCTGCCAACTTTCGAATAACTACGAAGGTCGCAAAGAGCACCTTATGTCGGAAAGCGTGCTTGGAGGGCCTACCTGTGTAGCGCAGCACCGACTGAGGGTCTGGCTGTCCAGCGTAGTTAAGGACCGTGGGGCCCCTGACTCTCCAACTCACGGACCACTGGCCGCCGGAAGGGGCACCAGAAGGTATCACTACTCGAAACGCTCCAACAGCTCTGCAGAAAGCGTCACTGTATGAGTGCGACTTTCTGGACTATGACAATCGGACTGCAGCTGAGCAGATCGCTATTGTCCTATCACAAGCAAAGGTGGATTGAGACGGGACACCCTCCGAACACAGACTCGCTGCGATTTAAGAGGACATCCACAGGCCTCGTTCCCCTGCAAACTACGAGCTAGATGAACGGTCGAGAACTAGCGGTTAACATGCGTCAACTAATATTGCTGGCCGCGTCAAACGAACCGGGTTCAGGATCGTTTACCTTTGAGTCACATACCAAGGTCAGCCACTCACAAAGTAGGCAGAGATCGAAACCGACTGACGGCGTGCTGGCAAGATACAACACAACAACTGACAGAGGTGCAGCAACTGACTGGCGGAGGTGCACAGTGCACAGACAGCAACTGGGGCAACGTCACTGAGCTAAAGTCAACACTCGGGCAGACAGTACTCAGATAAGAAACTGTGATGGAAGACCTACCTCTAGCGACGACGTAGTCAAGTAGTCTAGGTAATCCAGCGCCGTCTTGGTGCACTTCACAGGCGGTACAGGCGTGGTAACGTCAATGGTGACAGAGTTGTAAGTGTGGGGGAAGTTAGCACAACTAAATCACATAGCAACACCACGGGAGTTAGTCACGAGTCGTAAGCAGGTGCGCTCTCAAGTAAGAAATTACAGACTGTCAAACACGCCTTGCGCCGGGGGTATGATACCTGTCTCAACACTCCATGTCTCAACACTCCAAGTCCAGAAGAAATGAGGAGAGAGAGAGTTTGATGAGTTTTACAGCATTAAGCAGGACTCTCCTGAACCTATGGTATCCAGTCTGACACTGCTTCAGAATCTGCTACAGAACACAAGGCAATTCTGAATCTAGTGTCAGGAAATCAGCAGTAACAGCAGATTTGACCCCCTCGGAAGAACTTATGCTACGAGCGGTGCGGGTGACCGCTAGACATAAATCCTATATAGGCATGACCAGAAAACACAGAGCTACCTGATGCTTGTGTCCCAAGAGGAAACACTAACCCAGAGGTTAAGATCTAACCAGTTTGCTAACCCTGTTTTCCTGGCGGTCTGGACACTATAACAGCGACGTAAGGTCTATTTACGAGGCGTTAAGTCACAATTTGAACAAGATCACAACAACACTCAGCAGTCCAGAGTTGGAGGTGATGTGGTAAGCATGTATGTGCAGCAAATTACGCGTCGGGTTGAGTCAATCTTCTGAAAAGAAGCAATGACCTGCCATGCCGGACCAGCGGCGTGCCGGAGGACGCGGCGCGCGCGCACCCGCGGCCGGAGCAGCGTAGGAAGGCCCGGCAGACATAGGCTATAGCCTAGAGTATATCCTATATTCGATGTACACTAGGCTAGGCTTGCCGGAGGAACCGCGCCAAATGTCACCATCGGCCGAGTTCAAACCATGACGAGACTAGCCAGAGCTAGGGCTTAGGCTGTACAAGGGTCTGAGACTAGGCTAGTGCAGTACTGTTAGAGTGACACTAGGTGCGAACTTTGCGACCGGATGTGTCATTCCTAAAGTTGCAAGTCTCTCTCTTGATTCAAGCAAATGGCGCCCGAGCTTCCTTCTCTCTGAGCCTGATTCAACAGCATTGCGTGCGAGCGTGGCGATCCTGTCGGCCAATTGCATGGTGAGGATAGCATGAGCGAGCCGGAGCATGTGGCTTTGTTGGAGCCGAAGCAACATGAGCATGAGGAATCACCGGGCATGTGTAATGCTTGAGAGGTTATAAGCGAGTACCAAACCAGCTATCCCTTTGCCCATCATGTCCTGTAGAACCTGTGCATGGTTGCTACTTGCAACTTTAGGAATGATGGGTGGTGGCTGTTAGGTGCTTCTCGCAAGGTTAGCAAGGGGGAACTTTGATTGGTCCAAACCTGGAGGATCATTTTTCTCTTTGCAGCGGCAAGCAGTTTGCTTGGGTGCTCAAGCTAAGTGGGGGTGCAAGGAGTACGGGGATCAAGGGTTCTCGGTCCGAGCGGCAAGCCACAACGGTGAGCCACCCTCAGCTCCAACCAGTGTCTGCGGTCCTCCGGCGGACTGCCCACGTGGTTGATTGAGCTAGCACAGCTCAGGGGTAGCCAGCATTGCTTGAGTAAGCAGTGGGTGGGGCCTCGGGAGCTCCTGCAGTTGGCGTAATACGGGCGCCGGAGCAGCTGAAACCACATCTCTGAGTGTGGGAGTAAGGTTTTAACCTTTGGCTACAAGGAACCAAGGGTGTAAGGGGCATTTTGCAAACTCTTTGATTGCTTATGCAGCCTCCCTCTGATCAGCCAGCGGAAAGCAGCGGGGCTGAAGGGGACCCGCCTTACTTTCTTCGGAGGTTTGGGCAGGGAGCGAAGGGTGAGGGACAGTCCACGGCGGCAGCGGAGACATCCGAGGGTGGTCAAGGTTCACCTGAAGAAAACCCAGCTGGTGAGATCATCCCTGAAACCCCTCTTTCCACCAGTGCGTCGGAATCGGCAGAGGAGCAGGGCAACACTGTTGTGCTTCCGGCCGTAGCAGTCTCCTTCTTAGGAGTTGAGGACTGGGAAGACAGCTGGGATATGGAGGAGACAGGGGGTAGCTCCACAGGGAGCTTCGGTGGAAAGTTTAGTGGGCGTGTAGGGGGCCAGAGTGTCACAGACCTCCGGCTCACTTATGAGAATCGCCTGCAGCTTATCCGGTCTCGCCGCAGTGCTACGGCGGCCACTCTCACTGATGAAGACAAGTTTGCAGTGATCTTTGTGAGGGGGACGCATACCACGTTCTCCAGGATAAATTCCGTACGCGTCTGGAAGAGAATGCGAAGGCGCGGGAGGAAGTGGAGGCTGAAAACCGGAAGGTAGAGGAGAAACTTCTCGCAGAGAAGTGGCATGAGCAGTGGAAGGCGAACACGGACGCGCCGCCAGGCCCAGTGCCTTCCTGGCCACGGAAGGTAGCAAAGGGGGACCCCACGCTCATGACCGAAACCTGGGCTTTCCTGCAGACCACCTATCCGGAGAACACCGCTCAGACGCTGGGCGAATACCTCAACTTCAAGTACACGGCGGGGAGGAGCACTCACGCCACGTTTCACCTCTTGCGGGAGCTCTGCCGGAAGAACGGTAAGCCCACCATCGGCAGGGAGGTGACTGAGAAAGCGTTGAAAGCGCTTAGGGGGGAGGTGCGGCGTGCGATAGAGAACGATGTTCTCAAGTGGGCTGTTGCCGATTGTACCCTAGACAAGTTGGAGCAAGAGGCCAGGCAGGTGGAGGACGCTCTTCATGCACGTGAGCTGGAGCGGGCCGACAAAACCACCGGCAAACCCCTCTCCTCCAAATTGCAGGACCTGAGCCTCTCCAGCAAGTCCCCGGGCTCTCAGAGAGAGTCCAACAAACCCCGAGCAGAACGCGGTCCCAAAGAGAGAGAGCGGCGAGGCCGGGGAAAACCCAAGCAAGCCTTAGCCGCCATGGAGCCTCCGGCACTGGGAACGGGGTTCAAGGGCAACTGCTTCAACTGTGGCGAGTACGGCCACACACGCACGGAGTGCAAGAAGAAGCCGGAGGCAAAGGGGCCGCGGATGCCAGGGGCGGTCTGCAAGCACTGCAAGCGTAGGGACTCCCACGAGTCCCACGAGTGCTGGGAGGCGATTCCCGAGAAGCGGCCGGAGAAGTGGCGCGGGTCCGGCGACAGCGGCAAGGGCAAACCTGGTGCGGGCGGCCGGAGCAACCGCGGAGCCCCCAAGCATGCCTACGCCGCCGATGCGGTGGAGCACAACGCGCCAGCCACGGAGGAGTTCGACCCTGAGCTGGCGTGGTCGGCCGTCATCGAGCAGCCAGGCGTCCCCTACATGGGCGTCTACCTGGCGGACGAAGACCACGAGCTGCCGGAGGTGCGCGCGTCAACCAAGGCGCAGCGCGAGACAACCACGGCACCGCGGGCACGCGGGGAGAAGGACCGGCTGGCGGCCAGAGCCAAGGAGGATCGTCTGCGGAAGGGCGGCCCACCCCCAGCCTTCCGCCCACATGGCGATCGCCCTGTCGCAGCAGCTGAGGAGGCCGGGGGGGAGACCAGAGCTGAGCCGGAGGAAGCCGAAGGCCCCGCCGAGCCTGAGCCAACGCCCCTGGTCGCCCAGAAGCTGCCCCCTTCCTTTGGGGAGTATTCCCCCAACGACCCCCGCTATCAGGGGATCGAGTCCCTCGAGAACGCAGGGGTGCAGGTCCACATGCTGAATGACCCCAAGGTCGGGCCCCAACGGGAGGTGCAGGTTAAACGGGCAGCCCCGTTCGAGACCCTTCCTCCGGCCTACAGTCTGGAGGTCCAAGCGTCCTCCATCCCCCTGTCCTACCTCGGTCCTGCGAAGCCCATGCGCTGCGTTGGCGGAGCTGACGATGACGACGGCGAGGGGGACGAAGATGACCCCGAGGATGTGGAGCAGCCCGGCGTCGAGGAGGGAGACGAAGACGCGGAGGGGGAGGCGGATGACTCGGAGCGTGAGAGCGTGGAGGAGGAGTCCGAGCAGGCGGGCTCGGGGTCAGTGGAGCAGTCAGGCGAGGACGAGCCGGAGGAAGAAGCAGGCGGTGCGGCCGGAGGAGCTGGCGGAGCACAGGGAGGAGAGACCGTCATCAGCAAGTTTGACGACGTCATAACCCTCGGCGAAAACTGGTTCAACATCGTCGCTGGTCCGTTCAAGGATCAGTGGTTGGCCGCAGCCGATCCCACCCACGCCGACAACCACACCTGGGCCATGGAGGAGTACCCCGACCCGGTGGTGGACGACGACCCGCATCTCCCCCCGCACAAACTGGACATCTACCTGCCCCCGATGCAGGCCCCGCGGTACAAGGGGCAGATGGCGTTCATCCAGCACCTGAACTACATGCTGGCGCACGCAGCCCAGGACGAGAGCAAGGCCGGCCTCCAAGGGGGCAAAACCGGTCACCCTCCTTGGCACCCGGATTTCAGGTGCATGTGCTGGAGTCCACGAGACTGGCGGGAGCGACAATCCTGGGCCGTCATGCACAACGACGAGTTCGCGGGCTACATAACCCACTGGGGCCGGGAGTACGTCACGCGGGCAGCGGAGTTCATGTTCGCCAAGCGGCCCACCAGGACGCAATGCTACGTCCTGCTGGCCCTGCACTATGCGGGTCGGTCCATCCTTGAGTACTGCCGCGAGCTGCACGGGCGGCCAGCGTCCAAGAAGGCCCCGCCCAAGCCGGACCTGTCTGAGATGGTGCTGTTCCACCGGCGACTCCTCCACGCGTGGCACGGTGGCTGGGACGACAACACGCCTATCCAGGTGGGCCCCCTGCCGGAGGAGGAGCTTGAGCTGAAGAAGGGCGACACCCACAACAGGGGGCGCGTCATCCCGTGGGGACAGTACAAGGCCAATCTGTACGCTGCCTGGGGGACGGACCCCCTCTACGCGTACCAGAAGTATGTGCGCGACGATGACGACCGGGAGGACACCACCTACCGGGAAACTTGGAAGGTCGACGACTACGACGTGCCACACGGGCAGTGGGGGGGGCACTCCACGGAGCCCGACAAGCGCGTGTCCCCCGCCCCCACCCACGTGAAAGGGGAAAATCTCCCACGGGTGGTGCCAATCGGCGCACCCCCTCGGCCGAAGCAACCGGGCCCCAAGGAGACAAAAGGGGGCGGTGCCTCCAAGCCTTCTCCAACCGCAAGCCGGAAGGGCCTGGGCGGTAAGGCCAGCGAGGGCGAGGACAAGCCCATCCTGGCGCGGCGGTCGGGGCGGGAGAAGCGACAGGTGGCCGGAGAAGAACGGCGCGCCCGGTCAGCCAGCCCCCAAACCAAGCGTCCACGGCGGGCCAAGAACGACCCAGCGGACGAGGGCGCCGGAGAGCTGTCAACAGGACACCAACAGCGACAGCGGTCCCGCAGTGTGGAGCCTCCACCCACCCTTCGACTCGACCCCACCGGCGAGCAGGTGCGCATCGACGGCCTCAGGAAGCTGGCCAGCTCTTTGCGTCAAGCCGGGGCGATTGAGGGTGTCAACGGGAGCAAGGAGGTCCTCCGGCGGGCCAGGAAGCTGGAGGCCCGGCTGAGGAAGGCGCCGGAGGAGGGCCCCATCCTAACCTTTGAGCCTGGTGTGGAGATTTTCGACGTATCAGTGATTCGGATCGAGGTGCGGGAGCTGGAGGAGAACGTCGATAACCTGTTGCTCAAACTGGCGCAGGCGAGCCCTGAAACGGCAAACCAAGAGCACGCCCGCCTCGAATCAGCGCGCAAAAAGCTTAACGCCAAGGCCGGGCTGGCCAAGTTGGGGGGGTACCTTACGCCGGATGAGGACGACGAGGAAGCCACGCCGTCATCCAGCGAGGAAAAGGGGGGGGAACGCACCCGCACCCCAACCCCTCCCCCCAAGCGCCCTAAAATGCAATTCCTTTGATCACGGGGGATCTTCCCACCGGGATCAGCTGAAAGCGCACAAGCCGCGCTCACAGCTGAGGGGTGGGCAAGATCAGGATCGGTTAAATCCAAAGTCCCGCCCTTCCACCCCAACCCCTGGATCAGCCCCGGAATGCCCGTGAACCTGCAGGAGGTCAAGGTGGAGAAATCCACCTCGGCACAGAAGGGTGGCAAGCAATCGGAGGAGAAGAAGGTTGTTCCCAAGCCCCCGGAGAAACCACTCCCTGCAGCCACTGGGCAGAAAACCGACACTCAGGACAAGGGCAAGAAGAAGGCGCCGCCGGAGGAACCTTCAGAGCCTAAGTCAGCAGTCAAGGAGAAGCGGGGTAAGAGGCCTGTTCCGGCGGGAGAAAAAGCGGAAACAGAGCACGAGAAGGAGGGCACGGCGGTGGTGGACGCCCCGCCAACCAAGAAGGCAAAGAAGAGGCCAAGGGGCAGCAAGCCACGGGAGTAGGGGAAGCTGAGGTTCGCCCTGAAGACGCGCCGGAGGAGCAGCAAACTGCGGAGCCGGGGGGTCCTGGAGGAGAGCCGGAGGCGGAAGCCGAAACCAAGGAGAACCCTGGGAATACCTCGGGGGACCCCTTCCGGGAGCCTTCAACCACAACGACCCCGACCTGCAGGCGGCACAAGCGCGAGTGGCGGGCCTGGAGAAGGAAGACTGGGTGGTGCGGTTCGACGAGGTCTTCAAGACGGTGCCCACCACGGAGGATCCGTTCTACCAACGTGAGGCGGACCGGCGGGAGTTTCCTGCCCTGGTGGACCAGTCCCCCGACTACTATCGGGACGAGTACCGGGGCCTCCTCATTTTCGCCCTATCCCATGCCTCCCCTGAGCGCCGGGAATCCCTCATCGACCCCATATGGGCGCGCGGGAGGGTGGTAGAGATCGCGTATGCGAAGCGGGCGGGCTTTGCGGAGGAGAACAGCGCCACTCACCGCCGGCCATGGTACTCCTACGCAGGTGACGACTTCGACCCGGCCGCCGAAGCAGCAGCTGGGCGCCCGACAGTGCCGCCGGAGAAGGAAGTAGCAGTCGGGGAGGACCCAGTCTGGAAGCGGTGGCTGGACGAGGCCGGAGCGCCGCGTGCGGCCGACTACCCCAAGTTCTCCACCGTTCCCTACCCCGCCTCTTACGAGGCGCAAACCCGATGGTTCTGGAAGGAAGGGGGACCGTTCGTCTATGGACTTCCGCCCGCTGGGAACAGGTTTCCCTCGGAGTCCCAGGTCCGTGAGCAGATCGCCCTCAACATCGCCCTGGAGCGCGTCGCAGGCCTGGAGTGGAGCGGAAACGCGCACCCCCAGAAGCTGAGCCAGCTGCAAGTGCTCCTCCGGCGGGAGGCCAACACCTACTACCTGGGATGGCGACCTCCCATTGGGCACAAGGAAGACATGTACGACGGGCAGCTCATGAACGACACGATGGCCCTCGGAGGATGGGGAGCGGTGAGTAACGACGTGCCGGGGGAAGAGCCGGACGAAGGGGTGGAGCGGGCCCCGTGGCCGCCGGAGGGGGAACCGGAACGTAAACCGAGCCCGTCCGAGGAGGAGCAGCCGGAAGGGACCAAGGAGCCCAACCCACCGGCGGAAACCGGGCCGGAGGAAGGGGGCCTAACGCAGACGGCCGGAGGACGAGCCCCCAGCCCGCCTGCCGAAATCCCACCCCCGGCTAGCTCAGGGAAAGGCCCAGCGGACACGGCGGGTGAGGGGCGCAAACAGCGCCCCACACGGAAGACGGGGGGAAAGCCCGCCGCGAAGGCGGTTGCGCCATTGGAGGCGGCAGCACTCCTGGGCGGGGAGGACCAGCATGGTTACTCCACCCCCCCTGAAGACTTTGAAGAGGGGGCCGCACAAGGACAAAATGGGAAGGTGCGATCACCCTCTTCCTCGTATATGGGAGTCTTCTCTGAGCTTCCTGACTTCGTTCAACACCCGGATACGGAAGCCGCCCATATTCTTCTCTTTTTTTCTGAACGGAGTTTTGGGCCGGCCGGAGCAGTGAGCAGCGGACACACCGTCCCCAGCTTCGGACCGACGGCTGACCCCGCAGCCGTGGAGGCCTTCATGGCCAACGTTGAGGACCCGGGCCTGCAGACGGTCCATGTGGGGCCCAGTTCCTCTCCACTGGCGCCGCCACCGCCGCCACCCCCGCCTCCAGCGCCCGCCAAACCGCCGGCGCCAGAAGGAACACCCTTAGCCCCGGGGAAGCCTACCGGGGAACGGACGGGCAGTAACGGCGAGGGCCACGAAGCCGGCGGGAAGGGAGACAGCCCGGGAGACAGGGGAAAAGATCTAGGAGGGGGCGGGGCTTTAGCGTCGGGGACAGACGTCGCTCCAGAAGTCCCTCTGGCGGTCCCCTCAGGCTCAGCCGTCTTTGACGCAGCGCCTGCCGGGTCCTGCAATGTCGAAAATCGGATGGTGCCATGGGAACAGGTGGCCCAAGAAATTGCCATACGGGTTGGGCGGGAGGTGTATAGCAAAACCGTGGCACCCATTAACTGAGGGCCAGAACACCTCAAGAAATTCCAGGACGTCTTGCAGGAGGCGACTATCCGTCGCACACCTGGCGCCCAAACCCCGCCCTCCTCCCCGGAACCCGGTGAGGAAGAACTGAGGAAGAGGCAGTACGGGATTCCCCCGCCGGACGAGCACCCGGGAGTTCAGCCCCAGCGGGACCCCAAGGATGACGACCCGGGGTCTGGGCCCGGTCACCCTTCAGGGGGGTCCGGGCCAAGTGTGGAACTTCCTCCGGCGGGCCGGGCAGCCCCTGCACAGAACGCCCCAGCCTCCCAACATGGCAGCGCCGGCACCCCTCAGCCCACGGCGCCCGTCCACAGCACCGGCGCAAGCATCGCCATGCCGGTGGAAGCCTACTCAGCCATGTGCCCCTGCAACCTCGACCCCATCCTGGAGCTGTTGGAGCCGGCGGCACGGGCAACACTGGTGGAGAAGGTACGCAACCTACCAGCGTACCGCGGGAACCGGGCGCGCGAGCGCGTGCGCGCCCCCATCTTCCACAACACGAGGAGCGAGGTGTTGATCAACGGCAAGCCCCTGCGTGGGGTCGCCATCCTCGACACCGGCGCCATGCCCCTCCTCGTCGGCAAACCCGGGGTAGCCCAGCTCGGCCTCACAGACGATGACGTCATCAAGGACGCCGTGCGCCTGGGCTTGGCTGACGACAAAGTGTCGGCGATGTTCGGCGTCACACGCGAGCCCCTGGTGTTCCGGTTCAACCCCGGGACAAAAACCGACACCGTCCTGAAGGTACGCGCGGTCATCACGGCCGCACCGTACGACTTTCTGGTGGGCAATGTCGTCCTCTGGACTTTGGGCGGCATTGTCGATGCCTGGCGAGAGCAGTTCCGGTACCGGCTCCATTGGCGGGAAGGGCCACAGGGCGCCGGAAATACCGAAGGCTTCATACCCATCCGGTATGAGCGAGAAACCGGGGCACGGCACATGCCCCAAGTATTCTACAACTCCATGCTCCTCCGCCAGGGGGGGGTAGACAGATGGAGAGTGTACGGGCCGCAGCGGGCCCCCACCCCACTGGAAAGCCTGCCGGATTTAGTTTCGGAGGATGAGAGCGGGGTAGTTTCTTCGGCGGGGAGCATCCCAGACCTGAACGAGCTGCCAGACTTCCTCGAGATGGCCAGCCCTGACAGTAGCCGGAGCAGCACGCCCGACAGCCTGCCCGACTTAGAACCCGTCGGGCAGATGGAGCTGGAGCGGCTGGGGGACCCAGCGCCGGTAGTGGCGGTGGAGCATGAAGGGTGGCATGGGGTTTACTACAGGGACGACCCCGACTTCCGCTTCGTGGCCCCATACCCAATGGACGAGCGGTGGATCTGGTGGTTGGAGTACATCGCGACGGGCCAAGTTGGGCGCTCCGCGGTGAGCCGCTCTAACTGGGACGAGGAGAGGGCGCGACTTCACCGGCTTGCAACGGACTTGGAGGACTCTCTGTTTGGGCAGTGGAAGTTGCCGGAGTGGCATCCCGAGATGGTTCAGCGCCGTCGGGAGCTGGCCCAAATCTACACCCTCATCCTGGTGTACTTGGCGTGGCTGGACTTTCACAACGAGGAGTTCGCGGTGATGGAGTCAGTGCGCAGTTGGGAGGCCCAGCTACACCAGGCGTTAGACTGGAGTGTACGGGAAAGGAGGGCCTTAAGGCTAGAGGACATGGTGCAGGTCTGCCCTAGGGCGGCGCGCTTGGGCCTCAGTGGTGGAGAAGCTGACTCCACCGCACGACGTTTGGAGCAGGTTATGGCGAACGGCGCTGCGCAGCGCCACAACTCGGTGCACGTGCGGAACATCGTGACGTGCCTCCGGCGCCAGACCCGCAACGACATGCAGCACTCGGTGGACACTCCGCGGTACCTGCTGGCGCGCCCTGGCCTGGTGGTCAGCAGGGAAGAACGACGGGGCTTCCAGCCGGCGTTCAAGCGGACCCTGGTCAGTTGCCACACCCACCTCTCTAAGCTACTTGCGGGCATCCCTGATCCGGCGGGACCAGTTGACCCCCAGGAGGTGGCACACAGAGAGTTGGTGCATGGGGTGTCACCCCTGTGGGGTAGCCTAGAGGGCTACCCTCCTCCGGCGCTCAACTACATGCGTCGGCAGGATGAGTGGGGGCGGCCGGAGCCACCCCCGGGCTGGGACTACCGACTGCAGACCAGCCACATCTACTACCGCGAGCTGTACGAGTTCCTGGCTGTCCATCCTCGCTCCCTGGAGGAGCAGTTCTGGATGGAGCGCAACTGGGAACGGATCGGGAACTTCCGAAACAGGGATTTCCCCCAGATGGACGATCTCCTTCTAATGCAGAATCAGCGCCGGAGGGAGCCCCCAGTGGTGGAGGTCGGGGAGGACGAGATAGCTCCGGTGGCCGAGGCGGATCCCGACGCCCTGGAGGACGGGGTCCCTCCGGCCGCCGACGCACCCTGGGACGGCCTTCCCCAGGGCCTGCTTACGCAACCGCCGGTGGGCCAGGAGCTGAGCGTTATCGGCAGCCGCACCGCCTACTACCGGGAGACGGTGGGGCTCAACAGCGTCCCCACGTTCAGCCCCATCTTTGCGGAGGGCCTGTACATCACCGTCATGCTGCTCTTCGGCGGCATTGGCGCGGAGTTGAAGGGCCTCCTGCGGGCGGGCCTCTACATCAAGCGGCTGTTCTACGTGGAGAACGACCCGGGGGCGCGCATCGCCTTCGGCACCAGGCTGCGGGATCTGCACCACCGATACCCGGAGCAGCTGGGCCCCCAGGCGTTCCACACCACGCAGTCTTCCATGCCGTGGGACATCCGGGAGGTGGGCGAGCGGGAGCTTCGGCGGGCCGTCGGCTCCGAGTGCCAAGACCCCATCAATCTGGTAACTATCTCCTCCCCCTGCCAAGGCTTCTCCCGCGCCAACCGCCAAGCTTTGGGGTTGGAAGATGATCGGTCAGGCCTGATCGTTGAGGCTTGGCGCATCTTGGACACGCTTCAGCAAATCCAACGTCCATGGGGGTTTGACGTGGGCTTCATCTTCGAGATGGTCGACGCAAGTGACCACCCCTCTCCACCCGCGCGGTGGGGGTTTGAGCAGCTGGACGCCATCTGCGGGGGACAACCAGGGCAGGGAATTCTGATTGACGCGGCTAAGTTGGGTTCTGCGGCTCACAGGGTGCGCACCTTCTGGACTAACTTAGCGCCGGGACCCCTGATTCAGGCTCGCTACGACGAGTACGATTGCGGTCAAGCGATGAACAAGGTTGAAGCCAGGGACGTGCTGGAGCCCTTCCTCACGGTGCAGAGTGCCCTGGAGGACGACCCAAGGGTTCGGGGTTACTTTCCGATGAACGTCGCCGGTGAGCCAATCCGCGTCTTCCCCACCCTCGTCGCAACGCCTGGTTCATACGCCTTCCGTTTCCAGGGGCCTGATCGCCCCGGGCCTGGCATGAGATACGACCGCAACAAGCGGGAGTGGGATGAGCCCAACGCCAACGAACGAGAGCGGATAATGGGCCTCATTCCAGGGTCAACCGCGGCACCAGGGTTGACCGAAGCCAACCGCCGGAGGTTGGTGGGAGCAGCGATTGACGTTCGCGCTTTCTATTGGTTGTGCAAGGAGATCCGCCGCTGGCGGGTCCTCAACTACGATGAAGATTGAAGGGACGCGGGGGCCCCTAAGCCCCCGCACTAAGGGTGTTCAGGCGGGTCATCCTCAACAAAACCGCCACAGGCCAACTCAGCTGGCGCGCCGCCGGAGCGTCTACACGCAGCTGGGGGGGGGGGCAGAAGGGGAAAAACGGTAAAAACGGTAGGAGCCCGGAAATTTCAGAGAACGGATCAGTGCGGGGAGAGGCCACATCGGCTGCGGAAGGAGAAGGAGAGAGGGGCCGGGGGTCCCTAGGGCGAGTTGCAGTCTCTGGAAGACGGGCGGCGCCGGAGGAAGGCGCAGGAGGAGAGCCCACCAAGGGCTCGCAAGAGCAACGCCGGGAGCCTGACCCGGTCAACAACAAGGCTGAAGGAAAGGACGGTAAGGGGAGTGGCCTAGAGGGGCTGCGGTCACTTGCCGAAGGAGGAAGAGAGATAGTGCCAAAGCTGCAGGCGCAAGCGGCAGGGAAGGCACCGGCAGAGAAAGGGGCGAGCCAATTCGGAGCAAAGGGGTCGGAGAAACCGTTTGAGTGGGGTGACGAGCAGATTTGGCCGGGGCTACAGCCGGAGCAACGGGAGGCAGTCAAGGAACTCTTGGAGGAGATGTCGGATGTGTTCGCCTGGTCCATCTACGACCTCAGCGACACAGCGATCGACGGGGTGGAATTCGAGGTGGAGTTTACGGACGACAAACCCATCTGGAGCCCCCGCCGACGGTACTCCCCCTACGAGACGGAGCTGTTAAAGGCCTACGTTGAGGAGCGGCTGGCTGCCAAGCTGATCGCGCCGTTGAAGCTGCCGCCGGGGGTCAAAGAGCCCTTCGTGGCAGCGACGGTCATGCCCCGCAAGAAGGACGCCGAAGGAAACTGGACCGAGCGGCGCATGTGCGGGGACTACCGGCCCCACAACGACAAAACCGTCCCCGACAAATACCCCATGCCGGTGGCCGACGAGCTGTTTGACGACCTGGGGGGGAGCGACTGCTTTTCCACCCTGGACCTGCGGATGGGCTACCATCAAATCCGCATCAGGGAGGGGGACGAGTGGAAGCTGGCGTTCTGGGGGCACGACGACATCTACATGCCCCTGCGGACCCCCTTCGGGCCCAAGAACGCGCCGGCGCTGTTCCAGCGGCTGATGGACCGGGTCCTGCGGCAGCTGCGGAAGGTGGCGCGCGCTTTCATCGACGACATCAGCGTCCATGCGCGTGGCTTCACCGACCACCTGGCGGCGCTGCGGGCCGTGTTCCAGGAGCTACGGCGGCACAACATCAAGGTACACCCGCGGAAAATCCGCATTCTCTTCCCCGAGATTCCCTTTCTTGGGCACTTGGTCAACCCAGTCGGTCTCAAACCCCGGAGCGGTCAAAGTGGAGGCCATTCAGCGCATCCCCTACCCCACCAGTGTGACGGCGGTTAAGCAGTTCCTGGGCATAGTGAACTACTACCGGAAGTTCCTAAAGGGGTGTAGCGCAGTGGCACGGCCGCTAAACGACTTGCTAAAAAAGGATGTGGATTTCCTAGGAGACCTGCTGGAGGAGTGCAAGACGGCGGTGGATTCCCCGAAGACGATGCTGACAAGCGCGCCACTTCTGGTGAGACCCGACCCCTCCCGTGACTACGAGTTGCACACAGACTGGAGTGCCGCTGGGTGCGGTGCCATTCTGCAACAGCGAGATGATGCTGGGGAGGAGAGAGTGGTTGCTTATGCCAGCCGGAGCAACAACCGGGCAGAAAGTAACTATAGCAGTTACGCCGGAGAATGCTTGGCGGCAGTCTGGGGTGTGAGGTACTTCCGAGTGTACTTGTATGGACGGAAGTTCATCCTCTACACTGATCATCGGCCACTTGAGTGGCTCATGACAAGCCCAAACTTAACCGGCATGCACGCAAGATGGGCGTTGATGCTGCAGGAATTCGAGTTCGAGGTCAAGTACCGCAAGGGCCTCATCAACATGAACGCCGATGGCCTGAGCCGGAGCCCTCTGCCCGAGACCGACGACTTAACCGGCGCCCGAGTCCACGAGGATCCTCCGGCGGCCGGGGAGGAAGCGGCTGGGGGGGGGACAAGACCATCGGCCTTGCTAGCCTGGCAGGCCAGCGAGGCCACAGAACCTCGAGAGGGGGCCGAGCCCCTGAGTATGGAAGAAGCCGGGGGGGAGGTCTACGAGCCGGGAACCCACGACTACGAGAACCTGCCGTCGGAACTCCCCATCCCGGGCCCCAGCGACTACGGAGCGGTGGACACAAACCTCCCTGTTCCGGCGGACGGCGATCTGGGGGGGAACCAGGCGCGCGCGCGCACAGACATCTGGGAAGACGCGCACACCCTCGAGTTCCTTAACACCGGCCGGCTCCGCGAAACCTGGGGTAAGCCGGAGGAACGACGGGTTCGCGCCCGGGCAGCGTCCTACCGGTTCGCCAGCGGGGTAACGTTCCACAGACTCCAGGAGGGGGTTGAAACAGAAACCGCATCCAAGGACGTCCTCCTCCGCCGTCTGGCAGGGGGGGAAGAGCGCGTTGTGCCAGAACCGTCGGAGCGGTTGAATGTGGTTCGGAAAATCCACGACTACACGGGCCACTGGGGGGAGAAGCGCACGGCGCAGCTCCTCCGGCGAGCATACTGGTGGCCGGGGATGTACGACACGGTGAGCCACGGCGTCTCCAGCTGCCCACAGTGCGAACGCACCAAAGCGAGCCTCAACGTCAAGATGTCGGGGATGCAGAGTCTACCAATCATGGGGCAAGGCTACCGGTGGAGTCTCGACTTCGCGGGCCCGCTGCTGATGACGCGGACAAAGAAGCGGTTCGTCTTGGTCATCGTCGAGCACTTCTCCAAATGGTGCGAGCTGGTGGCCCTGCCGAGCAAACACTCAGCAAAGGTGGCAGAGGTTTTCCTTGGCATACTAACACGATTTGGGGCATGCGCAGAAGTCCTCACGGACAACGGGAAGGAGTTCGAGGGGGAGTTCGACACCCTCTGCCAGAAGCTCTACCTCGACCACCGGACTACATCGCGCTACCACCCCCAGGCCAACGGGCTGACGGAGCGGTTGGTCTACTCCATCATCCAAGGGGTAACCAAAATCGGCACCGACGCCGACCGGCGCAACTGGGATGAGTGGCTGCCCTACCTCGCCATGGGGTACCGGATGAGTCCCCAAACCGCCCTCAACGGCTACTCCCCTTACTACCTCCTCTACGGCCGGCATCCCATGCTCACCGGCGAGGCGGTTAAACAACTGGTGGGAGAGCCGATGGACTTCGACGATCCAGAGACGTAGGCGACGGCGTGCGAGCAGCGGGCGGAAGTCCTCCGGCGGGAGATCCCCTTAGCCCTGGGGAACCTGTTGGCGGCGCAGAAACGAGACCAACGACGGTACGAACACGTCCGGAAGACGAGGTTCCAGCCGAAGTTTGAAGTCGGGGACTTGGTCTACCTCCGGCGAGCTCCTCTGGACAAGACGGACGTCGCGGTGACGCGGGGGGCTTACAAAGTCTACCAAGTGGGGGCCAACGGGCGGTTGGTGTTGCAGGGGGCAGACGGAACCCTGTTCAAAGAGCACCTGGAGAACTGCGCGCCGTGCCATAACCCCAACATCGACACCGCGGTCGATCCCACCCTAACCACGGTGACGGCGGGCCATGTCTGTCAAGTGTGCAAGAGCCCAAACCGACAGGGAGCCATGCTGTTGTGTGACTACTGTATGGACGGGTACCACATGGGGTGTTTGGAGCTGGCGGTCAAGGAAGTACCGGCCGGAGTATGGTTGTGCCCCAGCTGCGCGGAAGGCGCGCAGCAAGGATAACTCGCCGGAAGCCACGGAGGCCGTGGCCAGCGAGTGGGGGGGAAGTGGAACGGCTTGTATGGAATAGCTGAAGGGGGACTTTTAATCTGTCCTAGCTTTGGGTCTGAGCCAATCTACGGTGCGTAACGCCGGACCCCATGAGGACCGGCAGTAGCCGAGTAGCGCACGGCAGCTGCCATGCCGGACCAGCGGCGTGCCGGAGGACGCGGCGCGCGCGCACCCGCGGCCGGAGCAGCGTAGGAAGGCCCGGCAGACATAGGCTATAGCCTAGAGTATATCCTATATTTGATGTACACTAGGCTAGGCTTGCCGGAGGAACCGCGCCAAATGTCACCATCGGCCGAGTTCAAACCATAACGAGACTAGCCGGAGCTAGGGCTTAGGCTGTACAGTAGTCTGAGACTAGGCTAGTGCAGCACGGTTAGAGTGACACTAGGTGCGAACTTTGCGACCGGATGTGTCATTCCTAAAGTTGCAAGTCTCTCTCTTGATTCAAGCAAATGGCGCCCGAGCTTCCTCTTCTCTGAGCCTGATTCAACAGCATTGCGTGCGAGCGTGGCGATCCTGTCGGCCAATTGCATGGTGAGGATAGCATGAGCGAGCCGGAGCATGTGGCTTTGTTGGAGCCGAAGCAACATGAGCATGAGGAATCACCGGGCATGTGTAATGCTTGAGAGGTTATAAGCGAGTACCAAACCAGCTATCCCTTTGCCCATCATGTCCTGTAGAACCTGTGCATGGTTGCTAGTGGAACGGCTTGTATGGAATAGCTGAAGGGGGACTTTTAATTTGTCCTAGCTTTGGGTCTGAGCCAATCTACGGTGCGTAACGCCGGACCCCATGAGGACCGGCAGTAGCCGAGTAGCGCACGGCAGACCCTAATGTGTCTATTGGCAAAGTTCCTCTGGACCGAGCGATCAAAAGCAGGATTGCCTAAAAGACGCTGCGCAGAATGTAACGTATCCTAGCGCGTACACAATCAAAATACCCCGCAGGGCTGGCTGCTGACGTACCAATCAAAACAGCATTCAAGCGATATTTTTAATTTTCAAGTTTTGTAGGAACGTTTAGGTGAACAATGCAATGCGCCTCGGCGCCCTAGCGTACACTTGCAGACGCCGCAGCGCCAACGCCTACTACGCACCGGGATATGGCATACACATGAATGACACGCCCAAAGTGCAAAAATGAGCCTTACCTTCCAATCACAAGAAAGATAAGCCCGTCGTGGAAATGCAAAAACATACGCAAACGAAGCCAAACTACAAGATACTCGACCTTGTTGGATGCTTGTGGTGCTTGCGTGTTTGCTTTCCGTAGCAGCGGTCCGTCACTGAACCCGCAGCAACTCAGTATGCAGCCCGTGGTGGCTGCAGCGTCGATGGCTCCCCCGAAGGAGGCGAGCGTACTTGCTTGATGATGCTCCTCACTGCTCCCAATGCAGTGGCTGTCAGGACCCTGTGGAACTTTGTGCGAGTACCAACGATGTAACGATTACGACTGGTTAAGCCTAACCTCGTTCTCGACAGGATTTCGTTGACCGCGAGTTAGCGAAACGGCGGTGGTTACGTCTTAACGACGCACTGCGCAGCTGTCTGCAAGACGGCGTAATATCCCGGATGG
>DF237341.1:22234-87107 GCA_000708835.1 Klebsormidium nitens | reverse complement strand
ATGACCGTTTTTCAAGCTTCCAACTGCCGGCGATGTATGTCTCTTCAATTTAGGTAAAGTAAGCTCCAGGTAAAGTAAGCTCCCAGCCTAACACGAAAAACCTAACCCTCAAAATCACCCGCTCCGCACCCGAACCCACCCTAACCCCCGAACTAACCCCACCCGTCCCAGGCTGCTTGGCTTTACTTTACCTAAAGCTTACTTTACCTAAATTGAAGTCTTATCGGCGATGTGAGTGGCGGAGAGTTGCCTGGTCATAAGTGTTAGAAGTCCTACGTGTCCACAAAAGCACAGTTCGTATCACGACACCTGGCATCGTGGTCTGGGCGCTGGGCGCTGAGTAATTTCGATTTATTGTAGCCGGACGTCAGCTGTGACTTGGCACAGAAGTTGGATTCCCGCTGGCGGGCATGGCTGTGAATGCGGCCCTGCAGACATTGCCAAGACAGCTCCATGAAGCTGGAGCCTGAGGTTCAAAAGGCGACGCAAAAGTGATTGACGCACTTGTTCCAGTTCTGCCGCGTACAATCACCAGTAATCACTTGCGCCTTTCTTCAACTTTAGGCCCGCAGCTAGCTGCCAAGCTCAACATTTTATCCAATCAAGCTTCATTGTGCTTCTTCAAGGACCTGAAGGACACAACATGGCCAGTGCCGTCGAGACACGTCCTAAGGGGTTTCATACGGTGAGTTCATGTGACTCCCTCATTTGACTGGTTTCGCCAGCTTCTACATATCAAATTGTCCAATGCATCCGTCCAATGCTGTGCTGTGGCTGTGCTGTTCTGAGCCTAGCTACAGGCTTGATTAGAACTGGCAAGAGATCAAGTTCGTTGGTCGTGGCAGCTGCACTGGAGTCTACAGCTAGGCATGAAGCTCAACGCCGATCGTCGTGTGCAAGCTGCAAATGCACTGATTATCTGTTTACGAAGTTGAGCCCACTTACAAGGAATCTGATGACACGCCTCAAAGCATCATCTTGAACGGCCTTGTCAGCCAGGGGGGCAGTTGATGCTCGATTGCTCACTGGGTAGAAGCAAGACATCTTCTACTCCGGTTTGAGAAAACTTGTGCCCAGTTGTCTGTGGACCAAAGGTTGATGCGACTTTGAAACTTGCAGCTTCGTCCTGATTTTGAAACTGTCAAGTCTCGATGACCCCCACGTTTTGTCTTCCAAACACAGAACATCCCTATGTTTGTCTTCTCGTGTCCGCACTTTACTATAGCCTTGAAATCAGCTCCCACAGAATATTGTCTTGAATTACCAAGTCTGGCAGCCAATCAAGTCAGTCCTTCCGAAGATTCTTTTCATTCTCGAAGTTTGTTGTGATCTGGTTGTTTCTTTCAAATCTCATCATTTTCATCTGTAGCTGCACTTGCACACCAAGCATCCTTTCTTGCTTCCAACTTTTCTTCCGAAGCAACGATTCTTATATCAGCTCCCCCTGCTTTTTCCATCTTCGATCTCGTTTCGTCCGAGAAGTTGTAATGTTTCAAAACCTTCGCAGTCGCCTCCATCTCAACTGAAACTTAAGTCCATCTAGGTGCTTGCTGCTAGCATCCTTTAGTGTTTTGACAGACCTATCATCTCAAATTCAGTTGACCCTATGGCCTCCCTTGCTTGCAGATCACCCCTTACCTGGTCGTCAAGGGTGCCACCCAAGCCATGGGTTTCTACGCGCGGGCCTTCGGCGCCGTCGAGACTGTCAAGATGGACGGGCCCGGCGGGACCATCATGCACGCCGAGATGCGCATCGGCGACAGCCCGTTCATGCTGGCCGACGAGGTCCCCGAGCGCGGCCACAAGTCGCCCGCCAGCCTGGGGGGCAGTCCCGTGGGCCTCATGCTGTACGTGGACGACTCGGAGGCGGCGTTTGAGCGCGCGGTCAAGGAGGGGGCCACGGTACAGGCCCCCGTGCAGACGCACTTTTACGGGGACCGCTCGGGGACGGTGGTGGACCCGTTCGGGCACAAATGGACCATATCGACGCATGTGGAGGACGTCCCGCCCGAGGAGCTCAAGAAGCGCATGGCCGCCATGATGGGCCCGCAAGAGTAGCGGGGCAGCGGCCGAGAGAGGTTAGCTGGGCGCCCTGGCTCTTGAAAAGTGATCATCGAAGTCATGAATGGATTTTACCTGACTGCTCGGACGGACCAACATCGCATGATTCGCTTGAGGCTCACGTGCAAAATTCAAGCCGAAGGAGAATAGGGCCGTCGTGGCAGTCCTCTTAGTTTTGTGGTTCAGATGATTACGTTTGGATTCTATCTGCCAGATAGATCCTCTTCACGGTAGAGACAGGCGGGCTGTGCTTGAGCTGATGCTTCTCAGACCTTTCATGATCCTAGGTGTTCGCAAAGTTGGTCGAAATGCCACCGACAAAAACGAGGTTTTGCTTCGTAGTGAACGAGCACTGTAGATCTGCTCTACAATGTCCTGCGCCGTGCCTTTGTTGGATGCGGCTGAGGTTGACGCTCGCAATTCAATGAACATTGGAAAAGGATGATCTCTACTCTTTGCGCAGGTGCGTGTCACGCCAACTAGGAAAATGCCTCTACTTCATCAAGGCATGGCATAAGCTAGGTGAACATATTCCTGTACAATCAAGTTTGAAGTGAACCCCGTAACAGCAGTCAAGTACCTATATGTATAAGAACCTTGCTAAATATTGTTCTGTGTAGCTTTGAGATTTGTACCATACTAGCGGGCGGCTACAAACTCTTGCTTCTTATCATAGCACGAGGTCGCTAGCGGGCGGCTACAAACTCTTGCTTCTTATCATAGCACGAGGTCGCTGCCGTTGTGTCACCGTGACCTGCTTCAATCAAGATCGTCACGGTCCTCTAGCAGGAAGAATTAAGGTTTACGTTGTGTAGCGTGTGGCCTAAAACTCATAAAACGCCGATGGTTGATGTATTAAGGACTTGTTGGAATACTAAATCGCTTGTGTCCACCAGAAAGTGGGCGCTTAACACTTGCTCTTGACAAACCGCTTTAGGGCGCCGCGGGCCAGGAGCTGGAAGTGAATAGTTATAACATCAGTGAAGAGCTTCTCTTTTGGACTGAGCTTTACTGAGCCGTTGCCGATGCAATATAACAAGCTTTCCACCGTCCGACATGTGCGAACCTTACGGTGCCCTTGCCACAGCGCTGTTGGCGCACGATCGGCTACCTTGCAGCCGCCAGTTGAAGTTTGTCACACATGGCCGGCAAGTTTCTTCATAGGGATCAGGCCGAATCATTTGAGCGCTCTATTGTAGTATGCAAGAGATGGTAACTTACGAGATGTGCGTTAACTGTAGTTATTATACATATTGCGAAGTACATGTGTGCACATGGTTGCGAACTTAACATGAACCTGCACCATGGGTTTGATCATGTGCACGTATGTCTGCCGAATGCTAGCGCACTGTACATTGCCTGCCAAGCCTGGGCATGCCATGACTAAGAAATATACTCGGCCGTGCACATTGACAGTCTGGTCAACAGTCTGGTAAAAATGCAACTGCCTCGCCCTGCGATTTGGGCAGGTACGGTCGTCAAATGCGAAACCAGTTGTAAAGCGTTTCTTCGAGAGGGCCTTATTGGAAGTCACTCAATTTTACCAAACGCTGCTACCTCAGGCCCTTGCCGGAAGTGCAGACAGTCTCCAAAATTTCGAGCTGGATGCTCCTTGGGAGTTGCCACCTCGCGGGCGGCCTTCACACCTTGCACGTAGCTGCGCTGGAGCTACAAAAGCAGGAAGGTGCCTTCCTACGGTCCGCTGGCGGCTACTGCACATGAACCCTACTCTTGCAACACGGACGCATCACCTCGCTGAGAATACAACTATCAACCCTGTTTGACCACATTTGCCAGCGGAGGGGCTGTCTGCGCTCAAGAAACGGGCTCAAATCCGTGCTTCAAAGCGGCCTCCCAATTTTCGTCAATGCGATCTACGTTAATAGAGCCCAACTGCATCGACAGAAACAGGGTCGGGTCAGATGGATGACAACGGATCGACATATTCTTGCTCGCTCCAGGTCTACAGGAGAATATCCATTCAAAGACCACGAGTACGAAAAGCCCAGGAAAGGCAAGCACCTAGTACTCTTATTGTTTTGCGCGGCTGGCTCACCTCGTGGAAGTCCCACCCTTCTAATAAGTGCACGATGACGGCAGCATGGCACGCGTGCACGGTATTCCTCTGTAAGTTCAACTCGCAGTGACCCAGACCCTGGGTATCCTGCAGCCAAGGTGATGGACCTCGTAAGCATTTGACGAATGAGCACTACGCAGATTTATCACCGTTTCCTCGGAGCACTACGCTTCTGTTGCTTCCTCAAGTGATTGATGTCCTTCAATCTTCACCATTGGCACGTGCGACTGGCTCTGTCGCCAAGTGCTCATTGACGATTTCCTTGCCTCGATAAGAAAGACTTCAAACGCAACGGATACAAGAGCAGGCAGGAGGCAGTGTTGGACTTCCAGCGGGCCGTATCGGGCGGCTTGGGTAAGGGTGCGCACCTTGGGCATCCGCATGCATATTTGCTTGCTGTAGGTGCAGTCCTTCCTGGCGGGCGTCATGAGCGGGACCACGAACTGGTGGAAGTGCGTCCCAGCCGGGGCGAACGCCTGCTCCTTGCGCGAGTGCCACCGCCCAACCACCCAGTTCTGCACCAACGAAATTGAAAACATAAAAACCAACGGTTTCGGGCTGCTCGTCATGCAGGGCGGGGCTTTGAAGGGAGACTAGAGGGACTTCATTCGTCGAGTCCTCATTCTTAGGCCAACAACCCCAGAAACACACCGTGGAAATCTGCATATGGACTGTGCCGCGTCCATCATGGCACTGTGAGGACAAGAATCAGGGCTGACCTTGCAGTGGCTGCCATCCGTTAAGTTGGGAGACCAGACCAAGTATTTTCGATGCTCGGGCGCGGCCTCGTCGACAATGGCCTGGAACCGCTCCTGAGACTTCGTGTGCAGCTGCACACACACACGAACATCAGCTACGCATGTGACCGGGATCGCACGTCACTTTACTAGCTGAGATGCAGGGTGCATTCTCTTGGTCCTTCCGGGCACAATCGTGGCAGACATGGCTTCTTTTGCTGGCATCCATAAGAGAGATACCAGTTGCACTGAGTCCATCTGCAGCAATATGATAGTGAATCCCTAAAACGAGCCTGGCACTGACCAGCACGCGGACCCCCTTCCGCACGAGGTAGAGGGCGAGCGCCCGACCCAGCTTGGAGGTGCCCCCCGTCAAGAAGATCTCGTCGCAGTCCTGCGGCAGCCGGTGCAGGATGGAGGCCGCGGTCAGCGTGTTGCCGTGCACCACGCGCATGCGCAGCCCCTCGATGTCCTTCCGGTAGATCTCGCCCCCCTGGTTCAGCGCCTCGCTCTGCAACCACGAAACGCAACTGCTGACGTCAGAAGGTGTGCTTTCTACAGGCGATAGAAACGTGCACGATTGCCATGAAAAGCGGCCGCTCGCAGGCACGCTTGGTGCATACGGGTAAGCGGGATTCTGTCAGACGTAGGCCGATCGACATAGCTGGCGGACGAGAATGGGGGTAAGGGCCCACCTTGTTCAGTGCGCCCAGTCCAAAGACTTTCACACCGTTCGCGTCGCACTTCTTGAGCGTCTGAAGGATCAGGCGGTTGATCTTGGGCCTCTCAGAGGGGAAGAAGTACTGCAGAGACGTGCGGGCGAGAAGCGTCAATACGATAAGTCGATCCTGCCAGTCAAGACCACAAAACACCTACCTAACGAATGAGGTTGAAGAAGCCGTCTTCTTTTAAGGACATCTCATCGATCCCGTACAAGTTTCAATGGAAGGCGACACAGGAATGGGTTTTGTTTGCCATAATATGCGAAAAGTCGCACGCCAAAGGAATCAACCTCGAAGCTTTGGGGAACATAACCTGGAAAGGCCCGTCATTCCGCTTGCTTTCCCGTGCACAAGGCTGCGCTTACCTGGAGGCCCATCCGGGGCACGGTCCAGAGCTCGATCTTGTTTCCGCGCAGGGAGCGGCGATCCACGGCCCAGGGCTTGGCGTCAATGAGCCAGCAGAAGATGGTGAGCAGGGTGGCCAGCGGGAGCAGCGGGTACACCACCCACGAAGGATAGTACGGGTGGGAGGCCAGCCCGCGAATGCCAAAGCAGCCGTGCACAAACGAGCCGACGTCCATGCCGTGGGCCAAAAAGATGGCGTCCGGGCCGGGGTGGACTCCTGCCAGCGAAAAGGACGGGCGTCAGCTTAGGAGACAGAAGGGTGGCAGAGAAGAGTGAGTGGAACAAGCCCTAGGATTCTGTGCTAGTTTATAGTTCACTCCTTGAACGATCTGAGTCACTTAGATCATCAGATTGGACCACCCACTGTTGCTGATTGCCACGGCCGACTCTCGTTCAGGGAATGTCCGACAAGTATCAGTGTTCAAAATGAGGGGCCAGTGCTCCGTAATCTGCCACAGAATTGCCTTTCCTTTTGAGTTGACAATGTAGAAGACAGGATGTCAATCACAAAGCACTGCATATGGTCGTCACTGTCTTCACGCATGCAGACAAGCTCATTCCT
The DNA here is from genome assembly GCA_000708835.1 of Klebsormidium nitens. NCBI lineage: Eukaryota > Viridiplantae > Streptophyta > Klebsormidiophyceae > Klebsormidiales > Klebsormidiaceae > Klebsormidium > Klebsormidium nitens. The sequence goes on along the minus strand of DF237341.1, from coordinate 80,543 downwards.
GAGTATGTTGGCAATCTTGTTCCCCCTTACCTTTTATGGTCTGCTCGTAGAGCGTGTCGCTGTCATTGTCGACTGTGCCATATAGGTAGTCATACAGCGGCATGAAGAGCGAGAAGTTTGTGTGGACGCGCGTGTGGTGCAGAGAGTGGTACCTGCAAAGCAACGGTGCATCTTCAATGCCTTTCCAACGAGCAGCCATTCCAAGCTTGATGACACTGATTTTGGCTGCACTGATCCCAAATCACTATCCGCCATTAAAAAGGGGGTCGGATTTCAGCGTACATTCGCGCATCTGAGTGCTGAGGCGAAAAGCCATCGACGGCTCAAGATTCCATCTCGAGAAACCCCTTTGGCACCCAAGCTGCCCCTAATGGGTGTCAAATTGGTCGCCTGAGGTAGAACCTGTCCTGCAACGCCCTCTTAGGATTCTTCTGCTATTCCAGGGGAGGGACCTTCAGGTGCGGAGATTCGCAATGCTGTGGCTGGTCGAGAAGGAACTGATGTCGAATTTGCGGAGCACTTACGAGGGGGTGTAAATGAGGTACTTGAGGGGGGGGAAGGCCTTGAAGAACCAGGTGGGGATGAACTCGAAGTTGCAGTGGCCCAGGCCGTTGAGGAAGTCGAATGTGAGCAGGTACGCATAGATCATGGCAATCGACCCTTGACCCCCCACATAAGTCAGCACGCCTGGCAGCGCAAAAATGGCAATATACCCCACGTGCTCCAGAAAGGGGTGCACCGACCCTGCACGCCAGCGGGGGACCACTGTGAGTTGGCAGCCAAAACAGGCTCTTGCAGCCTCTTATTGTATCACCGTCACGCAGCATTGTGACGTGGACGAAATAGCAAAGCAGAGAACTCCTGCATCTTTCCACCAAGACAAAAGGTAGGCTTTCGCCAGTTTCTACTAAGACGCTCTTTCCAAATCCGGAGATATCAGGGCACCAAACAGACTGAGCGACGAGAGTGCTGACTGGAGTTTGCCAAGGGTTTGCAGATAGAAACATACATCAAGCACATCCCGTCACTGACAACGCGCCTGAGGTTCTGTATCTAGCATGCCGGCCTGCCTTGCACATCTGACGTTGTGAAAGCCCTGCGCACCTGTGATGGGCTCGGTGACAAAGGACTGGTGGTGGTGCGAGTGGTAGCGCGTGTAGAGCCAGTGGTGGTGCAGCGCGCGGTGGAACCAGTAGTAGAGCCACTCCGCCACACTGGCGTGCAGCAGTAGCATCACCACCAGGCCGTGCCCGTTCACCAGCGGCAGCGTCTGCCACCCGGGCAGCACCAGGCCCAGCAGGGTCAGCCCCAGGCTGTTGAACAAGATGAAGTCGTCCCTGCGCGCACACCAGATGTTGTGAGTGTTCTTCAGGAGGGGTTCGGAGTGCAGCATGACCAGACTCTTGAGTGGCAATGTGTGCGCCTGCCTCCACCCCAGCGTGTGTGGTTACGTAGCGCCTCGCAAGCGGCAATGTTTGCCCGCTGCGTCCATTTGGATCAAAGTCTCAAGGGAAAAGTTCAGCATCTCCTGACATGCATTAGTGATTGCAAGCCAATATCAAACTGGGGACAGGTACGATGGTGCGCAAAGATGCTCAAGATCTTAATAACAAGTGCGCATCTTTAATGCTTCCCTTCGAACGAATTCACATGTGGCTAGATAAACACCTGTCTGCATTTTTGTTGAACAAAGGCTATGAACGCCAGATCGTTGGGACAATGTAACTGTGCCCTTTCCCAACCACTTACAAGCTGTCAAAATGTCACCACTTCCGCCTGCTTGATGCCTCCCGTTTCCACTCTTCAAGATCAGAACTGCAGTTAGAAGCACCTACTTAGGAGAGCAAGAAGGCAGGGACTGTGCTAAAGTAAGTACTTATGTGCTTACCAGCTGTCCTCTCTATCAACTTGCTTGAAATCTATCCCCTTTGATGATATCTGGTACTTCCCCACAAGCCAGGGAAAGCGAGCTATGGAAGTCCAGATCTGCATAACCACGTAGCGAAGGGCGGCAATAACCCCAAGGTGTGCGTTGTAAGCAATGAACTCGTTTGCTTTGCCCTGGTAGCCCCACTCGTAAGCTGCCGCAGCCACATATGGAGCGTAAAGCACATACTGCAGCAGAAAGGCCGGTGTCAGGATACGTTCAATAAGACTCGGTTGAAAGAGTTAGGGCCTTGAAGAGATAACAACCCAAAAGAAGCGGTCATCTTACTGTTTATTCTAGCTACTGAAGACCCCAAGGTCCCTGCAGCACTTGTCGCACTGATTTAGATACAGACCTGCTTGCATTAGATGCGGTCTCTGAAGGAAAGTATCAATCCTGAGCAATTGGGTGTGCAAACTTCATCGATGTGCGTTGGCTGGACGAGGTTTGAATTTTGCCTGCGAGCTACCAATGAACGCCTTTGACGTATGACCGGCTCTGCTTGGTGCAAATCCAGATGCGCCCATTTATTTGGGATGGTCAATACAGTGAACCAAAGACGCAGGTGTGCTTATCCAGACCTGTCTGAGAGTGGGCCAAAATATAGTGGACAATAAATGAGTGTCTGAAACCTTTTACAAGACAAATTGTTGCTCTGAGTGAAAGGAATGGATTCGAAGCTAATCAACACCAGATTTCAAAGGGTCACAATGTTCTTAACGGTAGACTCCTGCAACTGGCAAGAATGTGGCGCCTCTTTTTTTTTTCAACCCCGGAGTAGCTAAGAGTGACTGGAGGTTGTTTCAGAGTCTGCGCAAATCAGGTTCACAGTGCAGAGCATAAAGTGAACCTGCATGCTCGCGCTGCTACAGAGCTGCTGCAGCACTGCCTCTCAGCTCAACAACAACGAGTGTCTACATGCTAGCGCAGAAGAAAAGCTGTCGCAAATCTTGCAGCCAAACAAAACCAGAACAACGCACCAGTCTGCGAAAAGGTTTCTCTACCTCAGACCTTAAGTGACTGAGAGGCTGTCTAGAATAAGCAGCACCCAATGGTTACCAGGCAAGCCACATTGAGTCCACTAGATAAGTGCTCTAAGCGGAGGCATTTGCTTGGTGACAGCTCCAAATGTGAGCTCTGCCACACAGAAGATAAATCTGCCCCTCCAAACGGAACAAACACGGTGAATGCAGGCTCTAAAGCACCCGGCAGCAGACTTAGGGATGATGAACAGCTTCAGCTCAGGGAGTACAAATGGGTTCACAAATCTCTCTTCACAATAATGTCAAGATGCAGAATCCAAGATCTCGAACACAGAGCCCAGCATCCTTGCAGATCTGGTCCACAGAACAAGTACAACCCCTTACCAACCAATCGGTTTGAGATAGCACGGACCCTAAGACCATGTGGGAGCGCAGCAAACCATTGTTCGGAAGACTCACCTTATAGTTGCCCATCCTCTGCCAAGGCCATTCTGACAGCACACCTGGTTTGGTCGCCATCTTACTGAACCTTTCTTGCAACTATCTGTGGTCTTTGCCCTGTATTTCCCTACTTCTGCATCAAATGCCGCAGTGTTTGTTTAAAAGATGTTCAAATCTTGGCCACCGCTTACAACCCCGCACCCTTTACCACCTGTGTCACTTAAGTCGTGACTTGATAGCCTACATCAAACCTCGTTACAACCAACAGAGCCCACGGAACATGAACGCAAGAGCCCGTCGAGCTCCAAATGCCAAGCTCTTAAGCTCCCAGATCCCACACCGCCCCTTCCTCACCTAATGCTGAATGTAGGCAAAACATGTGAATTTCCAGATCTAGTTCGTAGATAGCAGGCAGATAATAGTGTAGTGACGTCCCCAAAAAGCTTGACAACGGTCTCTCACGAGCTCCAGGGCATGAGATCATCGAGGTGTGGTGTGCATGCACACAGCGCTCTAGGCGGAAGTTCACGAGTCCATCGCTGATTGGCACTTTTTGAAACCACGTGACACAAAAGGTAAAGTCCATCGATTCATCGACGGACATAAACTCAACACATGTCCCTTAAACCCTTGTTTGCTTGAGGTGGCGCATCTGGGACCCTTGATTGAAGATTCTGCAAGTTGCCTGCCACCGGTTGGATTGCGGCCAAACACAGGACTGCCGACGGTTACCTAGGTCCTACCTATGCAGTAGATATCTACGTACTAACTTTATCTATGTTACTAACTTACTAGGTAGCTTGCCATGGTGGTGCGGAACTTCAACGCCTCTCTGCTTCTGTTGCTAGGTATCCTCCCGGCGGCGGTGTTCCGCGCTGTACGTCGTATTACCCACTTATTAGTCTGCCTTGCTTTTAATATTGTTATATATGGCTGAGCTCATGTTCACATTATACGAGCAAATGCAGATTGTTACCCGATTGTTATGTCCATTGGGGAAGCATTAGGAAGTAGAAAACAAGGTAATTGTAACTTCAAGTGCCCCTCTTCTCGAACCCAGAATTCCTGGTGATCGTCGTTTTGAAAACACAGTAAGCCTGCAATGAGATGAAGTTCTGAATGTATATGTGTGCCTTCTATCGCGCCATTGTGGTTATGTACCAAGCTGCCAAGCTGCGCCACCCACATCTGCCTTTGTCCTGAAATGAATCAAAGGTTGGAACAAGCCCGTCGAGATTTGCAGCTTTAACGACAACGAAGTGATATTGTTGTGTTAGGGTGGAGCGCGAGACCCTTGCTTCGCAACACTTTATCTCTTTGAGAGAACTTGCAGCATAAGCTAAAAGCAGGTTTTTACCATCTGATTGTGGTTATAACACGTCACCCCTTGTGCTAAACATTAGTCGAAGACTCCTTGCTGTGGCACTGTAGTATGTCATATGCGGAGAATCCTAGTAGGCAGATTCTTCACAGATTGTCACGAAAATTTCATGTGGCACGTCGATGTGATGTTCTGATGTGCCGTGGCAAGCAGGACATGAGTCAAGGTTTGTGGCGAAAGAATCCAGCCTAAGGCAATATGACCAATGCATCTGTCACACATTGTGCCACCTCCTCAAATGGCTCGAGAAAGAACCCTTATCGTGCTTTTCGAGTCACGTTGGCCAGGAAATGAAGAATGACGAAGGGTCATGAGCTCAAGGCGCAACGACCTACGATTTCACCGGCACCCAGGATTGTTCACGACGAAACCATGGTTACGAAGCCTCTTACATGTTCAATGTTCTACCAAAAGTGTTTTCTTCGGACGGACACACCCCTTCATAATGCAGCCTTCCACGTTCGAACTGCTTACAAGTTAGCGTAAGCATTTCAATGCAGGCAATCTTTTTGACTCTACTACTTCCTTATCGAAAGAACTACAGCTGCGGTTGGCGGCTATTCACATGTGCTCAATGCTCTCACACAGCAGGCGCGACTCTCCTGCTTCAGACGAGTCCCCTTATTTTACCCGTCAGTGTTTCTTTACCACTTCGAAGTAGGCACCGCCTCTTCTCCAGCTTCCAGGTACTCCCCACCCCCTCACATGAACGCACACCCCCTGTCTCCCCGGCGCTGGCGCCCTCTACCCCCTCTCGCGCCCCCCCGCTTCGCCTCGACCTCCTCCCCTTCCTCCTCCCTTTCCTCCTCTGGCACCTCGACCTCGTACTCCTCTTCGATGATTCGGCGCTTCACCTTGGGCTTCGCCTTGCCGCGCGGGGCCGTCGGGGCCCCCTTCTGCGGCGCCCGCGCCCGCGCCGGCGCCTGCCTCTCTTGCTCCTCCTCCTCTTCTCCCTCTTCTTCCTCCTCCCTGCTGGGCCGCGCGGCCTTCTTCTTGGCCGGCGCCTTCTTGCGGGGCGCCGCTTCTTCCTCCTCCTCGCGCCGCGCGCGGCCCATCGTCGTCTTCTTGGGCGCCGCCTCCTCCCGCTGCGGGCGCGTCACCTTCTTCTTGGGCGCCGGCGCCTCCTCGTACTCCTCTTCTTCTTCTTCTTCCTCTTCGTACTCCTCCTCCTCCTCTTCCTCTTCCTCCTCGTACTGTTCCTCCTGTCCAAAACGGGAGTTGCACCAAGCAATCAGCAATGAAAGCGAAAGCAAAGGCAAGTCAAGGTCGCGGACTGTTGCAAAACGGTATCTCAAACGGCAATGACTGATCAAACCTTGTCACCAAGCCACGCGATCAAACGACATAACGTCGAATCAGAGCGAGGCCAGCGGATACCCTAAGAAAGGGCCAAATCAGTCAGTGGAAAATGCAGAGCCCGCATACCGCCACGTGTCGATGTTTCTTACAGAGACACCTAAGAACCGCAAACTCACAAGTTGACTTGCCGTTCGATATCATCAAGACAAGTTCTATCCGCACGCCACCAAATGGCTTAAGCTGCAGTCAACCTTTCTCCCCTCGGCTTCCTCACCTTGCGGCGTGTCTGCTTCTTCTTGGGAGCCTTGACTGCCTCCTCGACCTTCTCCTCCAGCCTCTCGAACGGCCCCTTGATCCTCTCGCTCAGCGGCTTCTTCCGCGGGGCGGCCCCCCGCCGCTGTGCGCGCACCCCGCGCTCCTGCTCCTCCTCGCCTCCCTCCTCTTCTTCTCTGGGAAGCACGCAGCAAAAGCGGGGGTGACGCGGCCGCCTGACAGAGTGGGAGCATGGAAACCCACTCGCGGCTATTGGCTCACAGCTTGGAAAGACTGGCAGGAGCTTCTCTGATTGGGTAGTCCACCACGAGAGTTGAAAAGAGGTGATTTGTTCCGTTTAAATGCGATGTGAGTCTTTTGATTGAGATACCTACAGCTTGAGAAGCCAAACGCTGACCAATGGCTAGAGACTCCGACATAGTCTTTGCTTCCGAAGTAGTGACTGCTATAAAAACTTGATGGTTGCGTCGGTCGGTATTTGTGGACGTATTATCCACAGAGAAAAGAAGACCTGAAGCGGGCGCACCTTGAGAAGAGACAAAAGAGGCTAGTGATCGGAGCAAGGCGAACATGGTCAAAAGGCCATCCCTTAAGCTTGCCCGCACTTCAACTGCTTCAAAAACCAGATAAATCTTCAGACCGACTTTTGAGCGCCCACCCACAATACAACCCCTCTAGCATAGACTGACGTCATCAGGAGAGAGTTTCGAAGAGGCGCTGCTCACTCGGCCTCCTGCTGGGCTCGCCTGGCGGGGCGGCGCTCGCGGGCGGGCACCTGCTCCCCGGGCTCACCCGGGCGCTCCCACCCGCTGGGAGGGGGGGCCAGCTCCGCCAGCCTCTGCACGGGCAGCAACGTAAGCGAAGGCGTCAGAAAGAGCGTACGACCGGGGGAAAGTAAAAGGGCCTTTCGAAGCTTAAGGTGCTGACAGTCACACTTCAATAGTCAGAGAAGGTCTCTATCAATCCCGGCCAAAACACTAGTGGCGGGGCACATGGCAGCCATAAAATATCTACACATGTACCTTCCTGAAATTTTGGACTGTTCTCGTTCTGACAGTGCCAACTAGGTCCAGTTTCATTCTTTCGAGGTACACTTTCCATTTGTGGGACTCAAGATCTTCGATAGACAGAGGCACATCCAACGGTTCGTTCCGACGTGAGCCTCACGTGCTTGGCTTCCGCGAGCTCCTCCTCGAGCTGCTCCACCCGCTTGGTGAGCGGCACCGGTTTGCCGGCCCCGGCCTGGGGGGTGCCCGGGGCGCTGAATTGGGCGTCCAGGGGCGACTTGGGAGTGGTCGGGACTTGCGATGCGAGGTCGCTCAGCTGGTGCTCGATCTGCACGCAAGCAAGGTGGCGGAGTCAGGTCAGTTCATGTGCAAATGTGCCGGGCCAAATAGTGGACCGAAAAGTAAGAAAAGGTAATTGATTGAAAGTTCAGCGCATCCCCTTCAGGTCGCATTGATACGACATCGACAGACACATACAGTCAATCCTGAGAGCTTTTTCATGGGAGTAAGGAGATTTCTCGAAGAAGAATAGGCTGTCGAACAAACAACAACCTAATCCACTTCACCTCCTTGCCTTTGAAGTGCGGGTACACTGTGACATAAGGGACTGTATTCTCCGCACGGCTTTGCCCTTGGACAGGCTTAATTCAAGAGCAGTTCTCGAAATCCACACCGTGCACCTTGGAAAGGGTCATCTAACCTGACAATGATATCGGCTTGATAGAAGAACCGCATCACGAGACAAAGTTCGTGAGGAATGCGGTTGGCGCTACTACAACGTTTCTCAGGGCATCTATCGGTGTGCGAGGTTTAATCTTGGTGCTCCAACTCACCTGCTCGATGCGCTTCACCAGCACCCCACGATCAATTAGCTCCTGGCCGGATGGTTGCTGCGAGCGCAGGAACCAGATGAAGTTAGAACTTTGAGCACGTGGGCTTGCGCCTCAGAGGCTACGTGCTGTCAGGTGGAGAGCAGTGCCTGAAACGAAGCTACATCACCAGTTGCTGGCAAGTTGAGGAGACTCTGGCCAAACGAAGAATGTATCAACTTATGAATCTCTTGCCAAGATATTCAATACAGCCATGTTCTTTGATTAACCTCTCTCGCGAAAACATCATCATTTGTTTTGCCACCTGCATTTGTTAACAAGGGTTTCCTTTTCGAACTGTAATTTCGCTCCCTTCATCTTTACTCAAAAGATCACGAGGCTTGAAAAAATAGACCCTGAAGGACAGCCTGCAAAATGTGAAGGATAAGCAATCACATTAAGAGATGAACAGAGAGCAACGGATAGGAACACATCGCGACACGGAGGCTGCTTTACCTGGGCCGTCTCCATCATATCGGTCTTGTCTTGCACCGCGAGAACGTCGTCCGTGAGCTGCGCAGCCTGCGGGGGACGCGTGATGAAAGACCGGCGAAACCACACGTGCTTGATAGACAGCTTCACTCCGCTTGAAACTGCCCTTGCAAATGCGCGAACTCGCTTCCTTGATGCTTCTACCAGTCCGAGCTGAATGCTCCCCAACGCAATGGCAGCCGCCAGCTTTTCTGTGGGAGGGCTCCCCTCCGAAAGCAATGCGCGACCTCGTCAACTCCGCAGCCGAGCGACTAGAGCTTTTGAAAACAGAAGTAGAGCAGACGACGCTTAATGCTATGGGCTGGATCCAAAGGCCTGGACTGTAACATGAGAACTTCCTGAAGCCCTTGGATTGGAGTCTTGACACTGCAACGGGCGCCATAAGACTGCAGAGCTGCTCGAGTGGTGTAGCGGGCATGGCAGTGAACTACAGACAGAAAGAGCCTCACAAGTCGTCGAAGGCCAACGGTTGTGTCCATGCACAGAACTGGCGACAGCCTGGAACACGCCCACATGCGGCGGGTGTGTCGGGGGGGCCTTGTTGCCTTCGAAGTTCCCTGCCGGGTACTGAGGGAACAGCTTGTCAAGCTCAGCTTGGAGCCCAAGGGGAGTTGGGACGCCTCTGAGCCGCCAGCAACTCATGATAAGTGGACAGATCGGTTTGCCTCCACGTCACGATGGCCATCGGCACTTCTGACACCGCAGTCGACTTGACATTCGGAAGCAGCGGCAAGCCAACGCCATGCACTGCTAGTTTGATCCTGGACAAAGGCTTGGGTAAGAATGTTTCTTGTGGCTCGTACGGAAACTTTACTTGACGATAGGGTGTCTTATCCACAAGATCGAGTAACATTTGGAATTCTGAGCAAGCATAGGCAAGGTTCATCCATAAGCACGTGCGAGCGCCTGTCGTTTCCAAAGTGCATGATGCAGGTAAACGGAAAGGCGCAGACGCTCGACTCGGAGGAGCTGTATTCACAAATTTGGGCAAGTTGCAGCACTTCACAACCGCCCAGCTTAGGCACACCGTTGGTCCGCATATGCCGCCTTGACGCTGTAGCTCGCCAGCTCGCGCGCGCGCGTAATCTTCTGTACAGATTTGCAGCAAACATTTGGCCGCGCGAGAACGTGCCTACCAGTACCTGGCCTGGTTGCATCTTGATCCGGGTGACGGAGAAGTAACGACGTGATTGAATCCAACGCAGAGGCAGGAGTGCATGAGTGTCAACTGCGAGTAGCCGAGTGGTCGTTTGAGCGCGTTATGCGTTAAATCTCGGGCCGTTCCAAGAGCTAGCAACAACAGGCCTGGTCCTTAGCAGAACAGGGGAAGCTTCAGAATGAGACTTACTCAAATGAGAAAGAAGTACATGTTCGTTCAAATTTTGTCCTTAAAGGAAGTCTTACGCATACTTTAGATTGTTCCATACGCCGGAGTCCTCGATCTAATAGCTCCGCAGATCATTGAGATTCCTGGCACATAGGCATGCGGAGGATCGGACCCTTGGTCACTTGAGAATCAAGATGATCAACGATACGTCCAGCATAATGCAGCGCGCTGCATGACCTTGTTAAAATATAGCCAAACCTTATATAATGAGGAACTCGGATCATGTCGATCGCCACAGTTGGCGCACACACTTTCTAGAATATAAACGGATCATGGCGCGCCGTTGCCGTTTGGTTGTGGGCCGGCCGAATTATAAGCTAGATCGACTGTTAGGAGCTCTGCGGAACGTGTCAGGCCTAGCTGCAGAAGAGCTGCGCTAACGCTTTTCTCAAGGTGTGGCCGGCCTGTCCTTTTAGGGCTTTGCTGCACAAGATCACGGATTCCTAAATTTGCTCAATTTTGCGACCAGGGTACGCACGTAGATTACTCGTTCGAAGTAGCGACCTCGAAGGTACAACGGTATTATTTCATGCAGAATTGCTCCATCAGTGCGGCGTGCATCACTTGAGCTTGCAAAGCTCCCGCAAGAGAAGCGAGTCAGAGAGGCGGTGCTAGCTCATGACATATTTATCAGACCAGACGTCCGTTGAAGCTTCTCGGAGCCTTGGCAAGGCCGCGAGCAAGATGACAAACGGATTACAAACCTCCAACGGTTGACCAGATAGTTCGATACAGTTCTCTCAGGTCCCCGCAAATCTCTTTTAATCGCCTCCGTTCTCTCAGCTCTCCTTCCTGCAGTGTTTTTACTGCTTCCCTTTCACGAACCACCGCTTGCAGGTCCGCGAACACCGATCGGCCTATGGTCTCGCTCGCACCCGTACTTCCTGACTGTCCGACAGCCGCACCGGACCTCCGCAGGGCCTCGACCTGGTCGGAGATGGTCACCAGGAGGCCCCTGAACGGTGACGTGGCAGCCCTGGCACGTGCGTGAGCATCAGTGCTCCTCTCGTCAAGGAGTGACTTCAGCGCTCGGAGGCCAGCCTGCAATTACGGGCGGATACGCATTCAGCCCCTTCGAAGTCAACGCGACCAGGCTCGAACAGCTCTTGTACCGAGCCTTTCGCACATGTCTAACAGCTTCCGTGGCGAGACTAAAAGGACGGCCCTCCGACGTAATTAGTGCGTTTGTGCAATTCGCGAGTTGGCCAGGTTGCGGGCATGAAGGAACATCTGATTCACATCGATGTCCGTTTCAAGAGCGAAGTTCCCTTTCCACCCGTTGAAGCTACACATACGCCAATGCGAATATCACAAGAGTCCAGAAAGCTTCGCCGTTGTCTTTTCCGGATTCCTCGATATTCAGGGTCGCAGCGAAAATCGAAAGCAGAAAGGCATGATCGAAAATCTGAACTTCTCGACAGCGAAGGCCGTCCGTATTGCCGTTGGTACTTTGCTCGATCCGAGACGAAGCTTGCCGATGCCCTACTTGCAATCAGAACCTCAATCATCTCAATTGTAAACAAGCCCCACTTGTCTCCCTCACTCCCTTGACTGGGCTGAACGACAACTTGTACGGCATGAGATAGCGGAAATACGGAGAAGCAAAGATGGCTGACCAATGGGCGAGAGGGGTATTGCTGGCTGAAGGCACCCAGGTCTGCGCAGCTGCGCCGGCTCGCCTTTCCTGCTGCCTGCGAAAACTCCTGCATAAGGGAAACAAGAATCACTGCGTTACAAGCGAGATTGCATCAACTATCAGCGTCACAAGAGCGAAGGGTCTGACTTCGATCTGTACACAGAAACTGATGTTGAACTGATGTTGAGGAGGAGAAGATGCCGAACCATTGTTGTACTAGCGTGTTGGCAAGTCCAAGTGTGGGCCGATTAATCATTTGAGCGACTCGACCAGTGCACTCCGGCACCTTACCCTGAGATGGAGCAGACCCGGCCTTTGCTCCAAGAATCGCTCCGCCCCCTCCAGCACAGCTTTGCAGCAGCCTCCCTGCTCGCTGTCCCCCCCTGTTGCAAGAGCCCCCAGGCGTGCTCTGAGCAGCGCCAGGTCCGCAAGGTCAAAAGCGGGGCGTGCTTGTGCGTCCCTCTCCTGCGCCTCGGTAGCCGGGCACTTGAGGCACAGCAGCTGGTAGCGGCACAGCACCAGAGCGGCCTCCACCTCCCTCAGACGGCAGGGCCGGCATGCTGCCTCAGAACCCTCTCTACACGTACACGCACACCGCGGAGCTTCCCCTTTCCCCTGCTTTTCTAGGCTTGGGTCCTCACTTCCAGATGCAACCCCAGCTTCCGCCCTGGACTTCGGCTTCCCGACGTACTCTTCTCGACGTGCCATCTTAACAGCATCCGCTGGTCTCGATCTTTCGATGTTCGGCTCCTGGCTTGCATGTTGCCCGCTCCCGCTGTCGTCCCCCACCCGCGCATTCACCCTGCTGTGCCCCCCGCTGCTCAGCTCCTCGAGGCCCTTTTCCTGACCCACCCGATCTTCCGCTGCATCTGGGGGGGTATGGTGCTCAAGGTCCTGACTACTGCTCCCCACCCCCAGGACCCCCTCGTTTCCGACCCCTTCTGTCGCACGAAGGGTGTTCCCGGTAGCTGCCGCGACGTTTGTTTCTTGGAAAGGGTGGCCCGACTTACCAGACCGGAACGACAGAGAGATGCCGGAACCCGGACCTAGTGGCTGTTCTTCCCCGTGTCCGCCCTGCAAGGCCACTGTGCAGGGCGGGGGTTGCAGCTCGAGTTTCCGACGCTTGATGGGAGGGTGCGATAAGCGGCCCGAGGCAGACACAGACGTGATGGGCGTTGGGGCGCCCCGGCCACGGATGTCGGAGCTTGTGCTCCGCTTCTCGTCACTGCTAGGCGTGGCGCTCTTGTTGCTGTCATTCAACGCACCACTCAGAGAGCCATCCTTCCGCTTGCGATGTAACGGGAACACTGTAGCACCATCTCCAAGCTCGGCCGGGTGCGGTGCCAGATATGACTTAAAGTCAGGCGTCTTGATGTCTCCAAGAGACAGGCCATCTCCCAAAGGTGGCCCCAGCAGTAGTGGGGTGGTCGCTGGCGCCCGCAGCTCAGCGTATGCCTGTGAAAGTGGAAGGGATTAGCAGCCAATGGAATGGAGTTCCATGACTTTTTATTGCATCACTATTCCAGCTGGTGGTAGTGTGACCAGGCAATTGTACAAGACTGCGGATCAGGAAACACCTGATACTGCGAGGACAACAGCCTGGCACTACTATCACATAGGCTAGCTCTAATGCAACAGAAGGTTTCGTATGAGGAGGCTGGACCAAAAGCTTGTTCTTTAACGGCCTCCAGAATTGGTGTTGCCTGGCCCACCACCCACCTGGCTGAGGCGCCCAAGCTCAACTTGCTTTGTCGCATAGTACGACCTCCTGCCACAGAGAGACAGCTGGATGCGCCTGACCTGCAAGAAAGCTGAGCTGGCGTCACAGTTGGTCAACATCGTTGATTCGGGGAAGGCACTAGGACCTTTCGACAATGCTTGTGACACAAAACGGATGTTGTCAACGAGGATAGACGTTGGTTACCTGCTCAGCAGAAAGTCTCTGCGGAGCTGCGGTGATGCCAGTATCCGTGGGGAAGTGAACAGGGTAGCCACATGTCTTGCACTTGGAAGGCCTGCATGGTCCAGGTTATTTGCATTACTCCAGGGCCTTGGTTGCAATTGTCACCAATCCAGTTCGCACACACGCCTAGGCATGCATATCGCTGAATTGGCATCTGGATGTCAGACATCAGCTGGACTGAAAACCAGCTGCAGAATGCTGCAACAATGAGGGGCAATCCTTTTCCAACAAGCCCGTGGACATGCGAGTAAGGCAGCATCCTCACCCTTCCGTCTCCACTGGAACTGGGAGGGGCTTCTCGCAGATCTCGCAAAAGGCCAGCTGGCCCTTACAACGTGGACACCGGAGGCTGATTTGGGCTGAAACCTGGGCACATTCACTTTTGGAACCCACATCATCTACATTCTGAACGTGGCTACTCCAAGGAGTCTGTTTCGGAGCGTCAACCTGGCGCACCCTTTCAATCCAAGCTGGGCGTTCGTCTAATGCAGCATGAAAAGTTGCACAACACCGAGGGCAACTGGAGCTGCCGTGAATCATGTCTCCTCCTGTATGTGGCAGATCGCCAGTTTTCTTTCTTACAAAGCACAATCATGAAAGGTCAGGAGCTTCATTAAAATGGTGCCCGCTGCCGATGCAATTGCTACTAGTACAACTGATGCCACTTGAAGGAAACGCCAATGGTGTCCAAGACGTGAAGCAGGTTGAAATGCGAAGTGGGGAAGATGCCATTGCATGGCACAGGAAGATCAGCTAGAGCTGGGGAAGGGTGTGAGAGCGGAACTTCAGTGATATTCCGCTCCCATGCTACCGGAACGGCTCCGCCAGCTCGAGCGACCTTTACTACCAAGTCGTCAAGCATCAAAAAGATGTTGGCTCCGATCACGTCGCCGCGAAATGCAGGTTTGAGCTCTTTCCGTTCTGCTCCACGCCTGGTTGCAAGGCTGGAAGCGGAGACGTTCCTGAAGCACTGAGCTTGAGCCCAGAACTCTGCCTGCCTAGCTGAAAGGAGCTGGGGCTTCATACGTGAACGCGCTGACAGTGACTAGGGCGACAATGGGGCAATAGTAAATACTGATCTGTAGGTGCCAGAGAAGGGGTGGAGACCTGTTCCTCTTAGGAGAGCTTACTGATGGACGTGCCAATCAACTACAGGGGCTTGCTAGGTGCAGGGGCCGAAAAGGAGGATGGAGAGATTGAAGAAGGGGAGTTTGTTCCGCAGCAAACATTTGAGATGGGGCAAGCCACCAATTCAAGTGTTCAAGGTGGGTTTTGCTTAGCGCCGACGTTCTCAGTGTCAACAAACCATATGTGCAGTCAATGACATACTACAGGGCTGATCCGCACCACCAAGCATCAAGTCCTCAAACCCCCAAGTTGCGTTTCTATACTTTGGCATTGCTTGCAGGGCTCCGATATTGGAGAAGCTGGTAATGGTGCGGTGCTGAAATGCTGTTGCTGCTTAATATTTCACCCGCCCTGAATGCCAGTGAATGAACATGGGATTCCTCCTTGTGGACCAGCCTTTACAACGAACTTCTTGAAGTGCAACAAGGTTTAAGACATGCCAGTTGGCTTGTCCATTGATCTCTGGACCATTTTTTCCATTTGCAGCTCCTGCTCGACTTGGAAGCAAGAGACGTCAACGAAAGAAGAAAGCAAAGCTGGTGGAACAAGGGAAGGGTACAATGAGTGACTACTACGACGTGTATGGACCTAACGTGAGGCTTTCATCCGGATTAGAAGACTGATTTGTGGGAAGCTTTCAACAACCATTCTGCAATACTTAGTCTGACCAAGCTTTTAGTTTGTTTGTCACTCAAAAGCATAGGATGTCTATTCTTAAGATCAGCACGATGATTCAACAATATATGAGTGCGAGTTGGTGAGCACTCAATTTGTCTTCTAATCCGTAAGTGGTGCATGCAGGCTCGAGCAGAGATCGAACTGAAGCCTCCTGCGCGCTCAGAGCAGCTGATACGACTTCAGGTGAGTAGGTTCTGGCCCCCAGTGCTAGGGTTATTTGGAACCAGGCACTCCTCGGATATTTTCCTGCAACACCACACTTTCAGCAACGGCTTCAAGTGAGGGTATTGAGTGGTTCCTCGAGTGATATCTGCGCTCCATTTGCACACGTATTTCGCAACTTGAGCGTTGTTATTGACTGCTGCAGGATGTGTCTGGCTTGGTTACGTGGACGCTGGCGGACGGCATCATGCCTCCCTGGGTTTTCCTTAAGAACAAGCCTCTCGTGTCCAAGGTGGTCCTGCTGTATGCCGCGGGCCTGGACCCCGTTCTGTTTTCCGCCAGGCCAGACCTCTTTCCCAACATCCGGACCACGTTTGGCACACATCGAGTTGCCGGGGGGCTCGAGTAAGTTCCTGCTTTCCGGTCTGAATAAATCTAGCTTTCTTGCAGTGTTGTTTCCGAAGTCCAGTAGCTTCTCCGTGCATCCTTCGAAGAACAATAGGTGCTTCGTGTCCTCGTCAGGCCGTTGACTTATGTGGGAGCGTGTCTTCACACTATTCTCAAAATGGCACGAAAGTAATCGGTGACATCTTGGCCAAGAGGAAACTGATATCAATGCCTGTTGACAATCCCGCTCGATGACTGGTTCTGATGTATGCGGGAGTGATTGCATGTCAGTCGCGTTGCCTTAATTTTAGTAAAGATGCACTCCGTAGAATATCAAAGTATCAATTGCTGCCAGTTTGCATAGTAGAAGCACACAAGTAAACTATTTTCCGCTGCCTCAGCTGCCTGACCTGCTTCCTCAGGCCCACAGCGGACGTGGTCAGTGCGGCCGGCGTGTTGCTGTCTCTGCCTGGGGTCAAAAAGCGCAAGCTGGGGGATGCAGGGGAGAAGCCTCCGCCAGCTAGCACAGCGGTGAACGGGAAAGGGGCAGTTACAGCTGAACCGGCACTCCAGGTCGCAGAACCTCAGAAGAAGAGACAGAAAGTGGAGGGCAAAAGTGTAGTGAGTGGAGCAACAGAGGAGGGCGAGATTACTGACATGTTGGAGCAGGGCAGTGGGAAGAGAGGAACCACAGCAGAGCCACCAGAAGGGTCGTCACTAGCTGGCGCAGACCAACAAGAGAGCGGAGAAGTGGGGCCAGCTCCAGGGGAAGGCGTAGGGACGCCGGCAGCAGACGAACGGAATGGCGTGGAGGGTTCTTCTGAGAAAGCAAGCACGTCTGAGGCAGCTGATGTGAAAGCAGGGCAAGGAGCGGGGGCGAAGGCTGGTGCAGCTCGTGGGGCCCCCGTTTTTTCGAGGAGGAGGAACAGCGGTCCTCCTCCGTTCCCCCCCTCCTATTACGTGCTGACAGAAACAGAGATGCGGGACAACGAGTATCCAACAGTCATACCAGGGGATCCACCGACTTGTCCGCCAGGTAGGGCTTGCACTTCTGTCCGGATCTGGGGACGAGCCGATTGGAATCTTGACTGGAACATGTTTCGACGATTTTGGTTCATGATAGTGGACTACTCAAGATCAGCAGTTGAGGAGGCGGGTGCCTGACTCTCGTCTATAACTGAGGCGCAAGCAGGAGGACAATCTGCGTTTTTCACCTTTAACTTGACGACCACCTTGACTGTGCAGGTTTTGTACAGACGCGGCCTGCAGTAGACTTGGCAGGTACAAAGAAGCGGCAGCCCATGGTGGCAGTGGACTGCGAAATGGTGAGAACCGGGTGCCGTCTTTTAGTGAAAGGGTTTGAGAAAGTAGGGATAGCTCGAAGTCCACCTGGTCACAAGCTGATTGCTGCAAGCTTACCACCACTTGCATGTGTGGGTTCTCCTCTCCGACACAGCCGTGCTTTGTCAGACGTGTATCGCATTGGCTGAGCCGCCTGGCTGCGTGTGTGCTGTGCAGTGCTACACGGAGGCGGGGCTGGAGCTGACGCGCGTGACGCTGGTGTCGGGCAAGGGCAAGGTGCTGCTGGACAAGCTGGTCAAGCCCACAAACCCCATCCGCGACTACAACACCAAGTGAGCATCCACCAACGCCGTTGTCTTTCGAACGGGTCCTGCTATTCTGCGTCCGACCAATCATTGTGGTCCGGCTTCCTGGTCAGGCTGCAGAAGTCAAGCCTAGCAAAAGGTCACGGCCCTAGGTGGCTTGTGGACAGCCTTCCTTTGTGTTTGCGGGCCTCTGCTGCTGGTGAACGAGCTGCTTCTCCTACACGACCTTGCAACGGCTGTGCAGACAGGTCGGAAGCTTGCTCGTAACAGCTGGAGGAGTCGAAGCCGGTGTAACGATGAGGATCCTGCTTTGGTGCTCTTTTGACCGGCTTGACTTCGTCTTCACTGCAGGTTCAGCGGTATTACGGCCGAGATGCTTCAAGACGTGACCACCACCTTGCAGGACATCCAGGTGATGCCGCCCGGCTGTTACTCCGTCCAATCTCTTCCGAGTGTCCTTGTCATCAAGGTTTGCAAGCGACTTGCTTCTCCATGTCAGCTGTGTGTCATCGCAGCTGTGTTGGTGCACGCCTGGCCGGTGCTGACGTGTTGTGTTGGCAGGCAGAGCTGCTGGAGCTGGTGAGCGCGGAGACCATTCTGGTGGGCCACTCCCTGCAGAGCGACCTGCAGGCCCTCAAGGTGCGCATCCGCTCTTAGCTCAGCGGCTTGCCCCGTGTCCCCCTCGCTGTCGCCCATCCCAATATATACCTTCGTGCATTGCATCGGGGGTTTCTGACCTACACCAAGGCGCCCCCTGGAGCGCACGCTCCGGCCTGCCTTGTGCTTTGGTGCATCCCCCTCTGCTGCTTTTTGCGGAAGGCTGACCCTGCGCTGCTGCACCGCAGTTGATACACGGCAACAACATTGACACCGCGCTGGCGTTTCCACATCCCCGTGGACCCCCCTACAAGGTGATTCTCAACATTTTGCCATCTCAGTCTGCGCTGCGGGATCCGGTTTCACTGCCGCTGCTTGCCAGAGACAAGGACGGTAAATGCTGTGGCACGTCAGCGATCCGATAGAGGACCACCCAGATGGCTACGCGATACACGTGTGTCCCTCTTTTCAATTGCAGTCAAGGTTACAGCATCGTTGTCATACTTCTCACATGAGATCGACGGACACCGGCCTCTTGGGGTTGTTCGTCGATCGTTTCTTCATTGCTCAGAGTTTGGCCGTGCTAGCAGCCGCCTCTTTCGTTGCAAAGAGCCGCCAAGCAAGCAGTCGAGAAGTTCTTTTCATGCTGTAAAGAACGAACAAGCTCCACGGGAGTGTCACGAAAACGGTGCCCTCGATCAAACTAATGCGAACAACCGCCCCACTTAATAGGAGCATCCGCCGAACTTCGTCTACTTCTTCGAACCGCACCATGACTCGGTTCGCCACTTGCAGCGACACTACCCGGATTTGCGTTGAGCTCCTTTGATGCTTCCTCGCGGTTTCCGTCACCTGTCTCTTCATTTTTGCAGCCCGCGCTGCGTGTGTTGGCAGAGCGCCACTTGCACCGCACAATCCAGGGGGGCGACAAGGGCCACGACAGCGTGGAGGACGCGCGGGCGACCATGGAGCTGGCGCAGCTCAAAATACAGAACGGTAAGCGCATCCCCACTGCTGCTCTCGTTGCTGCCTGCGACATCGATCCTTCCGCTTACAGTCCTTAAGGGGTTCGCGGAGTTTGTTTTGTTCGGGTCAGAAAATGCTTTGGGCGCGGTCAAGCTTGAGTCCTGCTGTCACTGGAGGTGACCTTTTGCCGAGTCGGCTTTCACCTCCCTGTGAGCTTCAAATCGCTGAGCGTTATTGGATACCCACCCTCCTGTGCAGGCCCTTCTTTCGGGGAGGCCCGGGCGATCATAGGAGAGAGCTTGATCGAGCTGCTGGGCAGGAAGGGCAAGCGCTGCACGCTGGTTGACCGCAGGAGGTACGCGGCGTTGCTTGTTTCCCATCACGGCTCTCTCTCGCAAACGGCGGGATTGCTTGCTGGGCACCGATGCTCAAAGCCTGCTGCCCATTGTTATCGCATACTTTGATTCGCAACATGGCCGACTCCCTTCGCCTCTTACCAACCGTTTCAAATTTGTGCTGCAGGCTGCTGCGCCGGTTTGCGGTGGGGACGTCCGGTGCGGTGATTGCGGAGTCGGACGACGAGGTGGTGGCCAAGGTCCGCAAGGAGGCGCACACCCCCGCCACGCGCTTCCTCTGGGCGCGCCTCGCAGAGCTGACCACCCACCACGAAGGTAACGCCCCGCAGCCAGACAAGCCGCAGCACTGCCTGGTGTTGCAACCCGTAAGCAGATGCATGTACGTTGTTATGCAAGCTCTACGGCCCCAGCCGCCGGCTGTCTTTGTCCGCGCACCTTGTTCTGGTTGGGGCGACAACCATTGGAGCCTGCTTGATGAGTGTCCTCACCCCCTCGCCTGCTTGCCTCTGTGCAGAGATGGCTCGGACACCCACCGCGGTGGCGGCCTCTATCGCCGCCATCTCGGCCCTGCTGACGTGCAGCCCGAGCGGGGCGGACGTGGCGGTCCCCCCGGTGTCAGCGGCGCTGGAGGCCGTGCTGCAGCGGCTGGATGCGCGCGTGCATGCCGTGTACCAGGGCCTCCCGCCAAACGCGCTGCTCATCGTGGCCACAGGGCATGGGGATACGCCTGCCGTGCGCAAGTAAGCCGGGGCGGAGCAGGCCTGCGGAAAGCAACTTTTTATGATTGAACCTGTAACCACGAACGTTCGAATTTGTTTCATCCAAAACAGGCCTTGATGCATACGAACGGATACCGTTGTGATTAACGTCTTGGAATCCTGCTCGCTTCTGAGCTGCTCTTCGATGTTCCTTGTAAGTGGTGTTGAGCTCGAACATGCCTCTTCCGAACTTTTCTGTCACCGTGGCGCTGATTCCAGGTCCGCTTTCGTGCTGACATCAAGAGAATGCTCGTGTGCAGGCTCCTGGAACTGAAGTTCAAGGGATTGCAGCATGCGTCAACAGGGGCGCTTCCGTGGACACCGGAGCAAGAAAAGGTACTACTCGCCTGTCAATATAGAGCAAAACTAGGCCTAGTCTGTGCAAAAGTAAGACAATGATCAGTCTCGCAGAGGGCGGTCTGCCCCGTCTATTGATGCTCCAGGTTTATTGGAATCAACTAGTCAATCAAAAATTCCAACCCCTGTATACAGTTGAGAAGATTCAATCTAAGCAGGGGGCACGACCAAAAGCCCGGGTTCGCCTTTTCTGCTTACGTTTTGTCACTCTCTGACTCACTGTCAAATTGTAGGCTCGTGAACTTAGCCTGTCAAGCTGATCATACGGTAAATCAGTTGGATCCGTACAGCAATTGGCAGCCGTGGCAAAGAGTCAATCTGCACCATTTAGATTGAGTTTAGCGACAAAGCTTTGTTGTCGATCCTAACATGCTCAGCTCCACGTGTATGTTGCACCTATGGATTGATTGTCGACGGGTAGTTCTTGAAGCTGAGCTGCCGAAACCGGAGCGCAAGCATGCTGCAAGTTGGTCACGCAATGCGGTGTGTAGTAGCGGGGGTTTGGCAACGCGCCGATTGATATCTGATGATCTCTGGTAACGGTTGCGTGCTACCATCGTCCCAATGTTGAGAAGCTCTTTTGAGACGCGCGGCTTGCATGCCTCGGTATTGTTAGGCGCATTTTCCATGACATGTGTTGAAAATCTATTGATTTCCATGACGGCACACTGGCTGCGCGTGTCGCTTAGTATCGCTTTGAAGTTCTCTATTTTTCTCTGTCAGTACCATGTGTTACGAAACCTGTCCGAAGGACGATTCATGGTTGGTCCATGGCCTGTCATGCATGAGCTTTAACAAAGCCTGCTGTATGTCCATGTTCATGGCCCCATGTACATGCAGCGCAGGCGCCCAATCACTGAGGCTTGCCCTTGGCAGAGAAGCCAACCGCCGTGCAAATTCGAGATGATCAAAGCTGGCCAGGCGACATTGACTTTCGCATAAAGAAAGACGTAAGCCAGGCCCGCAGGCTGATCGTTATACCCGCAATCTTGTTGAGACAAGTCTCAGTAGCACAACGGACTTCACTTCTCTGCGGCTTTCATTAGGAAAACTTGAATGCAACTCAACGTAAATCCAGATTCAATGTACAAATTGTAACCTAGACGGCCGTCATATACAGTATGTACACCAATGTACAACACTCCTTTACCGTAAAGTGCTCTCAGCCTCTCGCTGAGCTTTCCTGCACCATCTTGTTTGAGATTAGATCCAGGTCTAGCTCGCCTTTCCCTCCCCACCCCTTTTTGCCTTGCGGTACCGTCGGTCGGAACCGCTCGTACAAGTGGTACGCCTTCTTCCCAACCTCCTCTGCGGGGTACGCCGCGGCCAGAGCCTCCATGGCTTCTGCGGCAAAACAATCATCGGCTGACGTCAGCAGAACAGGGCTTATCTGTAAGACCAGCTGCCCTCACAACAGACTGATTCGCGCGAATCCTGGATGGCCCAAGCAAGGACAGGATGGCCCAAGCAAGGACGTTCTTCACCAAATGGTCGAGCAGCCACGCATACACTCCTGGAAATCAAACCTGCTCTCAATCTCGCCAGCGCATCCAAAAGCGGGCCGCGAACCTGAGAGCCAATCCAAACGGCCAAAAGAGCCTTGGGCACGCGGGAATCAAAGAGAAACGTCACAAATACCAGCCGCTCGCCAAGATGGTCACGGACCTCGACGAAGGAAATCAGTTTCGCGCTGCTGCCGCTCACTCTGCGCGTCGTCCAGCCTGTCCTTGAACGCGCGGTGCAGGTACGCCTTGACCGTGCGCGGCTCGATGGGCTTCCCGCCCGCCTCCAGCGCGCGCACCTGGCCCTCGGGCGTCTTCTTGACGGTGATATTCATCCCGAACACCGGCACTTTGTCCAGCCCGCGCCGCTGCTCCCGCTTCGCCTCCTTGACCTGCGCCTCCTTCTCGGGGTCGGCCTCGATCACGCCGATCGACTTGCCTGCACACACGGGAGCGCGGCCTGGCGTCAGCCGATAGCCGAACAGTTGTGCAGAAGAAAGCAGGAAGTTTGGGTCATATGAAGACAATGGGTCTGGCCGCGAATCCGTGACCCGAGAATGTTTAAAGACAGGATCAATGGATTAGGACGAGAGTCGCTCTTTGCCAGGGAACGACTTACTAGATAGCGGCAGAGTGGTCAAAGAAGGCGTCACGTAGTGAAGGTCGAGGGGCCAGATAGATTTCGCGTGGAGGTTGCTCAGAGAGGAGCCCAGAATTGCTCTACCAGCCGTCATGGGTCAACGGTTCTTGCCCAACGTGCGTCTCCAAGACAAGCTGATGAAAGCTCGACAGTGTCACAATCAGCATTTTCACGAAAACTCCGCGCATGGGCCTTTGGTCGCGATGTGTGGCAGGCGAAGCTCTGCCTCACCTTTTGATTGCGCAAACACCCCCGAGACGTACTTGCCGAACGTAAGGGCCTCCTCGGCCTTGTACCCCTGCCTCTCCGCCACCGTCGCAACCCAGAGCGTCAGGGTCGGGGCCCGGTTGATGGTGACCACCCCGCTCACCGCCCCACCGCCGCCCTGCTGCCCACTGGCGTCCCCGCTGTCGGGAGCCGCCTTTGCACCGGGCTCTGCCATAGGGAGTGGAAAAAGGGGTGAAACTGTGACTCAAGAAAGTCAGTGCATAGAAGATGTTACGAAAAAACTCACTTGTTTGACCAATGAAAATACACTAGATAACTAGATTGACGGCTCGTTAAGAGGAAAATTTCAGCATGTGGTCACTGATGCTCCTCGTGGGTCAGCACTCGAACATTGATAGTGTTCACTGACTGTGTTAGTCGAATTCGTCAGCAATCGAGGACGCAGTCTTTACCTTCGGCAGACTTGGTGTCTCTCTCCTGCGGTTCGTCCTTCGTCTCTGTATCCTTCCGCGCCCGCTTTCGTGGCTCTTCTTTCTCCTTCGAAGGCTCTTCGCTTTTTCGCTTTGGCGCCTTCTTTGCTGGTTCTTTCTTTTCCTCGAAAGGCTCTCCGCTTTTCCTCTTTGTCGTCTTCGTTTTCTGCTCTGCACAATGTTCAAGGTCGTCCAATGTTTCGCCACACAAACTCGATTGATTCAGAAGCAGACAACTCACTTCCCCACTTACCAGCGCACCAAGGTTCCTGGGCACAAGTTGGAATCAATGGATTGCTGCCAAGAGCTCAAAAGCGGTGCCCAGCCTGCGCGTCATTGCTGAAGGGGGCATCACCTGCTTGCAGAACTTTGAAGGCGTCATCCTCGCCCGTCTCCTCTGCTGCCTTCTTCTCAGCACTCTTCTTTCGTTTCTTGCTTGTCGTGTCCGCTTTCGAAGAGGGCTTCCGGTGCTCCTGCCAGATGTCCCCGTGCGTGCGCGCACCTGCCCGCCGCTTCTCATCTGCATCCAGAACCCCAGCTCTGATGAGGGGGCAGCCCAATGACAATTCGCCCTGGTGCGTGAACCATCAGCGCCAAACATAGGCATGGTAAATGTGCTGCCTGATACCGCGAGGGGTCAGAGAGCAAAGCCCCGCGCTCTCCCACAGAGAGTGGCTGAACTCCTTGGACAAGGAGTCCACATTGTTCATCTGGCATCAGAGCAGATTTGACCAGAAGCCCTGTAGAAATTTTTGAAGTGAAGTGCGCAGCGCCACTGTATTGTTGGATATGGCTGCGATCCTTTCTGAGGAGGGGCTGCAGCTATCGGGCTCAAGACGTTCTGTGCATGCATGAGTTCACACGGCTGGATTGTGCTATTGAAGCACACTTTGATGAGCTGACACTTGACCTCACTAACTGAAGAAAGATAGCCACAGGTGGTAAAGTCAAAGCCTTGAAGGACAGCTTGAACCAGATCAACTCTGGACAAAATCAGCTGGGGGTCAACAGAGAACGCAGAACACAACCCAGTGCAACAATGATGCCAATGACTGCAGACCGTTGCATGTAAACAGCCACGTTAACACTGAACCAGCGTCCCAGAAAGTAAGAGCCAAAGCCAAGGATCATCAAGCATGCACGCCGAGACTGCAGCTGCAGTCCCAAGCAACGCACATACTCAGCCCTGAGCCCTACCATGCCCGAGCACGGCACCTGCCCACTGTGAAGCAAGTAGCGTATCTTTTGGTGGGCGTTGGCCCCTGCCAGCTCACTTTACCTGGAGCACACCTACCTCGCATGAGCATGCCAAGGGAGTCCGGCTGCTCCTTATTTGGCTCATTGGCGCGCTTCGACCTGGTAGCTGGCCCCATGACCAATAGAACTTTACGCGGCAGAAAGAGCAGAGGACAGAGAGAAGGCAAAAGGTTACGGACAGTGGCACGAGCTTGCCAGGGAGGGCTGCGATGAGGAGATTGATATCGTTCAGTATATATCTCTGCTCCAAAAGTTTTTTTTCAACTGGCCGACAGAGCCGGGGGAGACATCGGAGGAAGGCAGCAATGATATGCACGTTGTTATAATGACATAGGAATGACATGCATGGGCCCATATACAGCTGTACGCAGCCGCCAACTACCGGCTGTACAGTGTACTGGACGTGCCAGCTTGAGCAGTGTACGTGCTGCTCTGCTGCTCTTATACCTAATGTCACGACTCGCATGCCAGGACCCAGCCTTTCTGGTGATCGAAATGTCAGACGGCGACTCGAATGCGAGTACGCTGAGCCGTCCGATCATTGAGGCTGGACACATGGCGGTCCCTTCTGCTTTCTATTACTTCTCCAGATCATTTCAGCAATTCGAATCACAATGGTCTTTGGGTCTTCTGTTACTAATACTAGGACTAGGCAGTACGGTATGAACGGTACCTTTGATGTTCTCTTTTCAAAACGCCGTAGCCACATGGGCCATAGGCTTCCATGGCATACATGGGACTTGATGTTTGAGGTTCGAACGCCTAACTACCCTACCAATCTCGAAGGGGCTACGTTAGTCCAAACCTAGCTCCTAGCATTGATCCCTGGCGTTCAATTCATTATCTGAGAGTCTTTCGATGATGACGCCCTTCTACGATCGCGCGACCTGGGGCCAAGTTTCGAGAACAATATCTGGCACCAATCTTTTATTCCCAAAGGCTTACTAGTAGACGTATGGACCCCGGCGGCAATGGATATCTGGATGATTCCGAGCTAGTACTGGAGTCCCGGCAATGCTCTCGTGCTCATGCTTGAACGACACTGTGCAAGATCTACTTACCAAACGCAACTTCCGAGCATGCTACTGTAGTAGCCTGGTTAAAGTGACATGGGCATGGTACTAACCCACATGATGCCATGCAGGCCCAAGGATTCAAGCCCATTCGCGATCGGCCCAATGGTCATGCTTTGATGGTCAACGTCTTAGGATGCGCCTCATCATCATCATCATTGCCTCATGACCGAAGGCATATATACGATCCCACGATTGCATGATCAAAATCGGAGTCTGTCAAGCTGATCACCACAACTTGAAGAACGTGACCACCGATCCCGAGCATCTAGATGCAGGATCACGATCGACCCAAACTGACAAGAGTTCTCGTGTTTTCCTACAACGCAAAAATCGCAAAAAGTTGGCTAGGAATCCATTGAAGGAAAATCTGTTTTATTTGGTAGGACATAGATGGCTCCATTGAATTTGAAACTGCAGGCAATTAGTACGAACCAAGCTCGGTTTGTTGGGCCATTATGCTCACGACGACTCGGTTTTCACCCGCTTCACAAATATTACTTTATCATCCCCATCTGCATAGAAGTCCGGTATTTGTCCACACCTTGTATAGCCCCGCTTAGTGTAGAACGATTGAGTCCTGTCAAGCAACGAGCTTGTTTCAATCAAAAGGAGCCGACCCCCTGCCCTTACGACGTGGGACTCAACATCTTGGAGCAGCTCACTGCCAACTCCCCGTCCTTGCCAGCTGGGGTCCACTCCAATGAACCACAACTGCCAAACTGTCTCCGCATGTTTCTCCGGTGAAAAGTATACCCACCCGGCTATCTTGCCTGTAATCTCATTAGCCCATGCATGAGCAAGATGACCATCTCCTAGCCGTCCTGCGTGCAGGTCGTCCAACAGCACCCCAAAAAAACCCTCCGCCTCATCATGAGAAAACAAGCCAGTGGCCGCAGCCGTGGCTACAAGAGTGGGCGTGTCCTCTGGCGCCACCGGGCGAATCATGGTGAAGACTGTGAGTGGTGTAGTCAGTAGACAGATCGAAGCCGTGCCCAGTAAGTAACTTGGGGGTTCACGTTGCCGAGAATCTGCAGCGAAGACAGGTAAAGGCAATCAGCACCAACCAGCCGCACAGAGGAGATGCACGGAGGAGAGACAAAGAGCGTTTTGTAGGGGGAGTCCTTGGATCTCACTAGTAGCTCCTTAAAGCGTTGCTCTTAACGTTTCAATGTTTGCTTGGCAGCAGCATCAAAAGCCAACTGCACATCAGGCTCCAAGTAGCCCCTGAAGGCACCACGTTTAACGAAACCTCCTAAGGAGATACAATGAACAATGTTAGCTTCATGCACCCACCACCACAAAAGCTGAACAAGTATGATAATCTTGGGCAAAAAATCTGTGCTGGACCTTTGAAAGGCATAAGTATCTGCGAAACATCTCACACAACATCTCACACACGTTTGGGTACCCCATCCAGGAGTCAAGTCAGTGACATGGGGCAAACCTGAAGAAACTTCAGATAGTCTCAACTGAGTTGCTCCCCTCTAAACAGGGACAACGAAGAAGAAGCCAGAGTCCTTGTTTGAGACTTTAGCACTCACAATGACGAGGAAGAAAAAGCAGAAAGTTTGTCCAATTGCCGGAGGCGGTCAGATGGCTCAAAGCCAGATCTCAAACAAGCTCTTCAAGTTGTGAGCATTGTAAGTTTGATGCCTTTACTAGCAATGGGCGCAAACTTGAAGCAGATGAAGGGGGCCCACAAAACTTGGACAGTCCTGACAGCTGTGAGAGCTGATGCATGTGACCTGAGGCGATGCCATATGTTGCGCGACTTTCAAACAGGATCCAAAGAAGGAGACAACGTTAGCAAGGGGTGTTCAGCGCTCACAGCTCCCAAGCTTTGCGACCATTTTACACTGCCATTGAGTAACGTGCATCCACCTATTAAAGGAAACTGAACAAGTACAATAAAACACCAACTATCACTTTGATTGAGATGCCTCTAGCTTTGAGCGCTCTGTTTGGCCAGGGGGGTTTGCTCTATGGCACTGATCATGTGCAAACTTTGCACATTGTACCATTTCCTCGGCATGTGCAATAATCCAATTGCTTTCCAAGAACATTATCTTGGTACTCACAGCCAGCGGAGCGATGCTTGACTGCTGAGGACGACTCAATGATGAGGAGTCAAAAATTTCTACAAGTCGCTCAACAAGGCTGCCAGCTTGACAACAGCTCCTTTAGGTGACAGGTGACCTCGGAAATAAACCAGTGGGCCCTTACCTCAACGACTAACCATGCGCCGTAGAATTCCTGAATTCGTCTTGCTCGTCTTCCACGATGCTCCGCACCTTAATCTCCTGAAAATGCAAAAAGCTTAGGTCTGTCTTGCTTCAGGAATCTAGTGCACATCTTGGACTCCCTGCTGAAATCCTCCATGCTGGTGCCACTCCAAACGCCGGGAGAACTCCACTGCAGGGAGAACCTGAAGTTGGAAGCCGAAGCTGCGTGGGAAGCTTCACTTGCAGATCGATCACCGAACTTTGTTCTCGAGTCGAGAGCATCTGCCAGCTGAGACTCAGAGTCAGACTGACGGGCGATGCTGTGACCCACGCTACCAGGGCAGTCTACAACGGTACCTAACGAATTTCGAGAAAGTCAATTCTACTTTCGCGTTGCTGCCCCGGATATAACAGCGCAGCGACTTGAAGCTTGTATTTCCTTGGAAGACGGTCGCTCTACTGAGGTTCCCCGAGGAGTTGTTTTCGACGGCCTCTCAAAATGGCTGTACATTCAGTTCGATGCAAATGACGTGAGCTACGACCCGTCATCAGATTCTGTCGCTAAACTCAAAATTGCCAGGGCCCACGGCTTCGAAACCGGCGGTTTCGACGATAAACGAATATTTATGTAGAAAGAGGGCGCGATTCTATGGACAACGTGTGCTGAGAAGTTTAGTATTAAGTATGAAGAAGCAGATTGAAAAGTACCGTCTTTAACTTACAGTGTAGGTTAACGTGGTACCCCCGCGCCGGCCGCGGCGATGCGATGTCGGGCCCGATATTAGAAGCTACGCGAAGCTCTATAGGTGAGAGCCCGGGCCGTAGATATTGATGGTTTCACGTCTACGGTCGAACCCACCCTTTGCGATATTCAATTTGCAGTAGACTCGCTTTCGAAACAATCTTTTGGCTCCCGGCAAAATATGGCTACGAACGAGCTGAGCTTATATAGATGTAAACTTGGAACGGCGAAAAGGGGGGGTACCGACCAGGTACAAATGTGACGGAACCCTACGTATGTGTGACCCAAATCGCAAACCCTATTACCTATAGACTACTGTAGTCGCCCCAGGGGGACCAAACACCACTCAAAGTCCGCGAACCATGTTCCGCACCGTCAGATGAGAAATTCCCTGACTTTGACGGTCAAGATTGCTTATTCTGATGTCCCGAGGCCGATGCGGTCCTCGGTTGGTCTGAGGCGAGGGTTAAGAAGACTGTTAGAAGAAGGTTAATGTGTTTTTGGCTGTGAAACCCACCTAAACCAGCCCTCTACATCTCCTAAACGGCGTTTTGCCCGGACACGAAACCACGGGGTTTCGATGGTGACCCTGTGGAGGTTCAATCCCACAAGTTTTCGGCTCCGGGCAATAGGTAAGCCGTTTGGCTGCTGGAACACTGTTCATGTTGCTAACCTATTTACCTGGGGCGTTTGGTCCCCCTGAGTTGCCCGGCCAGGGCGACTGACGCATGCACGTTGCTAAGACAGGCGGTGCCAACGCAATTCTGCCATCCTTTCTGCGGTGGCAGCGCGCCCATGGAGCCTGAGGTGCAGAACACCGCGACCCCTGCTGCGCTTGGCTTTCGGATGCCCGCTGAGTGGGAGCCCCATGACGGCTGTTGGATGGGCTGGCCTGAACGTCCGGACCTGTGGTATGGGAATGCCAAGCATGCGCAGGCCGCATTTGTGGAGGTGGCCACCACCATTGGCAGATTCGAACCGGTGACCATCATTGCTAGTGCGGCCCAGTGGCCCACTGCGCGCGCCATGCTGCCGCGGGAGATCCGGGTGGTGGAGACCAGCTTCAATGACGCCTGGCTGAGGGACATTGGACCCACCTTTGTGGTGCGGGATGCGGTGAGTACGCTGATTTTTCTGGCGGTTTCAGGTGTTGTTCCCAGGGAAATATCAATGGGATTGTGGGGTGCCCGAGTGCATTTGCCGTATGAAGCAAGCTGAGAGGAACTGACAGGTAGAATGTGGCATCTCTTAGCCTTTCTGCCATATCCGCTCCAATCAGCGCAACAAAAACATCTTTCTTTAGAGCGATTCAAAAGTGTTGGCCTTGGGCATTGCAAAAATCTTGTCAAGCATGAGTTTAGCTTAAGCTACAAATTACAAGGCCCAGGATACATGTGGAAACCAATGTTGCGCCCGTGCCAAGCAGCCTTCGGGAAAGTCGGAAGATGGGCGGGAAGTTGCTGGAATTGATTGGGCGTTCAATTCGTGGGGCGGGGAGCTGGGGGGCCTGTACGCAGACTGGACGCAGGACGCTCTGGTGGCGCGCAAGATACTGGAGGTTGAGAAGCTGCCCCGCTTCCCGCACCCCATGATACTCGAGGGGGGCTCCATACACGTGGACGGGGAAGGTGAGACTACGCGCGGCCTTGGAAATCCAGATTTGTGCCCCTATCTTTTAATCCAGAATTGCGCCCCAGTCTTTACTCAGCTTTGAAAAGGGAATATTTTGCTCGCAGGCTGTGCTCTTTACGGCTCGCGTTTCGCTTTTGTGCCCACCCCTGAATCTGGGTCTTCTCCACCCGCTGCTGGCTCCTGCGCGTGTCACTCACCCCACCCGCGGCGCTGTGCGTTTGTGCCCAGGCACGTGTTTGACCACGGAGGAGTGCCTGCTCAACCCGAACCGCAACCCGCACATGCCCAAGGCTGCCATCCAGGCGCAGCTGCAGGCATATTTGAATGTGCAAAAGGTCATCTGGCTGAAGCATGGCCTGTTTGGGGACACTGACACGGACGGACACATCGACAACATGGCCTGCTTTGCGCGCCCCGGAGTGGTACTGCTTGCGTGGACTGATGATGAGACAGACCCCCAGTACGAGCGCTCGGTGGAGGCGTACGAGCAACTGATCCGGGAAAAGGATGCGAAGGGCCGCGCCCTCGAGGTAAGTTTGCAACGTCGTGCGGGGGACCCTGTCTTTGATGTCTTTGATGACTCGGCGTCAGGGTCAGGATCTTCAAAATAGAGTTAATGATGGTTGTGATCAACCCACAGGGAATGCATGCGGCAGAGTGGGAAGCAAGTGCCTACATCTTTGACTAATGAGCCGCACATCGTTGAAGAGGAAGAGCATGCTCAGGGCAGCCTGGTGATGGCCCCCCCCTCCGGCTGTGGTGGCGTGCAGGTCCACAAGCTGCACCTGCCCACTCCGCTGACCTACACTCAGGAGGAGGTTGACGGGCTGGCACCCAGCAGCGATGTGCGGGTCAAGACGGACGTCGGCGGACGGTAAGCCGGCTGTGGAAGCGCCCGAGAATTCCGGTACCCATCAGCGGAGAATAATCAGAGAAACTATAACACCCAGCAGTGGAGCGGAATCCCCATGTATGTTCAAGACAGGGACTTGGAAAGAGGCCTGCCCTGTGGGGCAGCTTGGTCAATAAGGACTTTTGTTCGAGTGGATGGAAGTTGGTTCAAGTCGGTTTTCCCCCCGTCTGCCCACCATTCGGAACCCGCAGCGCAAGCTTCTTCCTTCACTGTTGGACCCGGGTCCTGTCCTGCTCCTCGCACGTGCCCAGCTCGCATTTCCCTCCTTGCTGCAGGATGGCTGGCTCGTACGTCAACTTTTACATTGCCAATGGCGGCATCGTTGCGCCGGGCTTCGGGGACATCCGGCACGACGTGGGCGCTAAGCAGAAGCTGGAGGAGGTCTTCCCGGGTGAGCCACTCCGTGACGGCCACCGCCTGCCGGAGACCAGACCCCAGCGGGTGACCCCTCGTGCCTTACTTGCTTGAGGCACCGGATGCCGCTACTGAAGAAGCAGAGCTACAAAAATACAATACCCAAATTATAACTTCCTGTTGTCGCTGGGTCTGTGCAGAGCACAAGGTGGTGATGGTCCCGGCCCGCAACATCCTGGTGAACGGGGGCAACATCCACTGCATTACGCAGCAGCAGCCCGCGCGCTTCCCGGCCCTCATTCAGGTCGCCGAGACTGTGCGGGAGGACACGGTGCCCCTGGACGGGCCGCCCCTGCCAGACTTTACGTCCGAGGAGGTGGAAGCGGCGCGGGAGAGGCTGAACGCCAAGGGCATCGGACCGGAAGAGGTGCCCGCGGTGTAACACCACTAAAGGCCGCGAGCACCAGGCCAGCGGATGATTGGACCTCGAGGTATGGTCGCTCGCTGTCCGACTTGGTTCTGACGTCAGCATCGATTTGAAGATTCGGGCGTACCGTGGACAACCAACCCCTCCAAGCAGCTTCTGGCAGAAATATTTGTCGGATATCCGATGCGCACGGTACCGAGTGCAAATCCTTGCCGGCTCCTGACGCTAACAACTGGCCTTAAACCGGACCCCAATCACCTTGTCATGCCGGCTCCTTTTACAGTATTGACCTGAAGAAGGTCCATTCAATCGTTTCGGATCTCAGTCACGGGCACATGCCTGGTTTGGTCAGGTTGTTTGGAATTGAGGCACCTATAGCTCGTATGATTGATTGAAGATGGTGTATGCGTGAAATCCGTACGTGATTGTAACGAAGCGCAGCATTTGCTTTTGAAGTGCATAACAAGTTCGCTGATTCTACTTCCTGAAAACATGATGACGCCATTGCAAAAGTGAAACGTACCTATCTTAAACATGGGCCTCCGGGTTGAAGATTGGTTGGTATTCATCAATATTTACAGAAGCATGTACTCCAAGTATAGCTGTAATATGTTGTACTGAGCTGTCTGACATGCATGCACTGGACGCGATAGCTTAAGAGGTCAGTGTGCCCATGCTCATGTTGGGGTTTCCGCGCTGAATTTTGTTAAACACCACCGGGCCACACGCACAGTGTTCTCATGCAGAAGAACGATCGAGTATATGTACCCTTGGTTATAGAGTAGAGCTCAGTGCCATTGACTTCTAGTACGTACCGGTAAAGCTCTTCAGGTATAAGTGCTGCATGTACATGCGTATATTTGAATCAATCCATACGCTGCCGCCGCCTTGCCAGCTTAGTGACTAGCTGCAGTACCTATACTTGTTGCATTGATTGAACCTGCAAGAAGACATATTACAATGATCTCATTGCATCGCCTGCGCGGCACAAAACCATCATGACCTGGACTACACGCTTCTTATGATGGATTTTTTCCAAATGCGCCGTAGCCAAAAATAGGCCATAGGTTCTCATGGCAAAAATGATCATGAGGGTCAACGTTGGAACCTAAGAGTTACTTCCCGTCACCTTTCAAAGAACAGTATTCTTGACTTACAGAATCCTCTCGGAAGTTGTATACAAATCAGGAAGTTCCATGTAGCTGGGGTTGGAGCATGTAACACAAATACCCCATAATTTCCCCTTATTTAAGAACTTCAACCCGTCAACACGTGAGCTGGCGCCCGATCCAATCAGTAATTTCTGACCGCATCCTACCCGCAGTGGCAACTAATTCCCCCTCTGTAAAGCTGCAGTTCGAAAACTATTTACAAATTGAGTGCCTCATGAAGGTTGTACACTTTAGAAGTACAATTTTACGCCAGCAGATTGCGAGGTTACTCAAACATTGGTGATTGTTAGACTTATATGTACGATGCCAACCATAAGTCGCGGCCAGTCTCCTCGCTGAGTACCCGGACGTCGCTCCCAGAAATCTCGAGTACCTGCACGACAAGTTAACTTGGCGTTTATGCACTATTGATCAAACCAGCCTGCCAACGCTGCAAGCACGCTGCATTTCGTTACTCAAAAGGAGGCCACCGAAACCTCGAATATCCGGCACAGACGAGCTTGCTGGGGCCTTTCGATGCACGACCAACCCATGTCATATGGAAGTTGGCCACTGCCTTATGTTCAAGCACTGGTGCTGTCTGCAGAGCAGTTGGTGTTAACGCAGCTCACCTGCGGGGCAGCTTGCAGGATGCCGCTGGACATGCCCACGTCTATTCGCCAGATGCGACCGTTGCACTCACTGCACACACACAAGAGGGAGACTGATACCCTGCTTGCTCTTGGGTTCAACCGAGAGTGGGAGGAAACTTAACCTTCAAAGTCGGCCTGGTTTAAGTTCAAGCCGTCAAACAAAGCAAGCTCTGGCTAAGGACAGCTTCGATTGCGATGCTCAACGTAAGATACCTTGAGATTGCTGGAATACATTGCCCAGACTGGATGACTGACTACTGGAGTACAGACTTGTGCTTTGCAATTTCCAGACTGGTGCGGCTGATTCTGGATGCTTGTGCTTTCGGACGGGCAGAACTCTGTGAATGTTTGCGTGACGCGTTGGTCTTGGCAACTTCTGAGAAAATTGGATATTCTATATTCCCTACTCAAACACCGGCCACGTTATCAACTGGACAGCTATCAAACCCTCTGCTGCGTCAGTGAGCATCACCACGTTTTTACCTGTCTCACACGCAAAGTGGACGGAGCCCGGCCGTCATCGCAAGCCTCCAAAACGATTCGCACCAGAGCCTGCCAGAAGCTGCAGCAGAGGTACGTTTAGCGCGGCTGTGTGCCTACCTGTTGGCCCCTGTCTCTTGCGGCGTGTGCCCCACGATGAGGCGCTTGGCCCCGGGGACCATGCGCAGGGCCTTGGATAGCGTCATGCACACCTGCCGGCACAGGACACACAGTAGCGGCTCAGGGGGGCGGCCAGCCGGGCACAGAGAGCGTCTCAACCCAACGGAGACATGAAACGACTTTTTCACTGGCCCCTTTATATAAGGGGCACCAGAAACCGAGGGGACCAGCCGAGTTGCCGCAGCTGACGCAAGAAAGCGGGTTGTGAGACTGGGGTGGTGCAGTGCGCACCTGGTCACGCTCCGCCCCTGAGTCGTACTCTTCGCGGGAGTAGAGGCGTGACCACATGACGCTGTTGTAGCCGCGCGTGGCCAGGAAGGGCTGCTCCTGCGGCTCTCCTGTGACGCGGTCCGTGTGGCCCAGCATCCAGCGCGACACCTCGCGGTTCAGCCGCTCCAACCCGTAGTCAACTGGCCAGGCAAGCGAGCAGGCCGTGTCAGCAAGACACTCAGGCTGAGCTATGTGTGCAACATCCTTGAGCCTGAAGCGCATCCGGGCCGACATGTTTAAGACGAGCATATGGCCAATGGGTACAGGCCTGGGCCCTACTTTGGGCAGCGCAATGTATCTCTGACATCACCGAGCTTTTGCTTCAACCTTGTCTCTCGAGGGGCGCGGCGGTGACTGACCGTGGTGCGGGAGGACCCCCCCATGCGCAAACAGCGAGTCGTTGACCTGCAGCACAGCGCTGTAGCCGGCCATGACCCGCGCCAGCGGACCCCCCGGCTCAAACAGCTCCTGCCGCACCCTACGGGGCCTGTTGGCCAGCAGCGGGTTCCATGACGCACTGGGCGACCGCTTCAGCTGCTGCCTGCCACACCCAGGCAGGGGAGGCACACATCAGGGGGCGGAGCATCCTCCGTCGGACATTGATACAAGAAGAGGGAGTTGCAGCCATCACACATACAGGACAGCTTCTCAGGGCTGCGGGGCCAGGCTTGAGACCTGGTAGGCCGGCTCAGCGGGGGCAGCCTGGTGCGGGCTTACTTGGCAAGGGGCGCCTCCTTGTACCAGCTCTGGAAGGCGGCCATGTGGTCGCCGCCATAGTTCTCGCGGGCCCACCGGTCAAACCAATCGCCCTCCTTGAACCCCTCCTCAGTCACGTATCGAAAGTCGCCATACACATTCATTGTTTCGTGATTCCCACAAACCTGCAAAGAACGCAGTGAGAAGAGGCTTATTGCATGTGACATGCACTCAGCATACACTGAACATGGAATGACAATGTGGATCCAGAGTGGCACTGCATCGGTTGCCAGATTCAGTGCAGTAGGACAAACTTCCGGTAGGCTAATAGCAGACCCAACTTACTGATAGAACTTGGTTTCATATGCTTTACCTGGTAGAGGGCCCCTCCGGCTGCGCTGGCTTGGCGGCTGAGGTGCGCCAGCAGTGACATGATGGCAATCTCGTCGTCCCCCCGGTCCAAGACATCCCCCACCTGGACAAACACGGAGCTGCCCCCCGTCCACCGGTCCTGCTGGTCCTGGCTCAGCACACCCGCCAGCTGCAGGGCTCGCCGTGCCGCCCGCATGTCGCCGTGAAAGTCACCAGCTGCACCATAACATGCTTTGGTCAACCATAAGCAATGCGCAACTTAAGCAGAGCTGGGTGCAGATCAGAAATAGAAATGCTGACGCCTTCAATGTATGCAGAACCAAAAGGCTGACATGTCATTCGTGCATTGGGCGCTTTGCACTTGGATTCTCAACCATCAGATGTATGTCCGCGACTTTACAGCCTAACATTCCAACATTGCGTCAGCGCAAAGCATTGAGTTACCAGCTAAGCCCAACAGCAGGCACCGCATGCACACCAAAGGGGGCAGCCAATGTATTCCCCAAGTGCATTGGTATAATGCTGATTCTGGACCTTTCCAACCTGAAACCCTAAATAGAGAGGCAGACATGGAAGCCAGACTCACACGCAACTACTCTCCGCCCCGGTGCTGCGACCACTGTTGGAGGATACCCGCCATCCTCAATAATGTGCCCAGCGTCCACTCCAGACCAGCGCGGGATGACGCTGACCTCCACCGGCCCCTGGACAACCGGCTGCTGACACACAGCGCTGCTCGCCAGAGCCCCTGATTTTGCCCCCATGTCCGATCCACATGCTGTCCCTACTTGCCCCCCCACCAGAGCAGCTATGCACCAGGCAAGGAAGTCCCTGCGCTGCTGGCCGAGAGGTCGAGAATAGGGCCATGGCAAACCAGCCTGCTTACACTGACACCGCCCTTTCCTGCCCATAGCATGTAGTAGCAACTCTCTCTTGCTGGTCAGAGGGATATTGTCCCTCCAGGGAGACCAAGTCCTGGCAGACCCTCGAGTCTTTTTGTCATTCTGAAAAGGTGCGGAGAATCGCCCACTCGTTGAAGCCTGTAAATCCAAAGACGCATCAACATTTGACGATTGCCTATGTATTGACGATTGTAGATGACAGCCACCGAATGCCTTCAGCGCAGCATGTGTTGCCGCCATGTCTCTTTGTTTCTTCGCAACTGTACGTAGACGGAGGTAGCGTGCAGATGCCAATGCCAGCAACGGACCTAGGCAGTCGTCTCTTCTGTCCCTTC
Organism: Klebsormidium nitens; assembly: GCA_000708835.1. NCBI lineage: Eukaryota > Viridiplantae > Streptophyta > Klebsormidiophyceae > Klebsormidiales > Klebsormidiaceae > Klebsormidium > Klebsormidium nitens. The sequence goes on along the minus strand of DF237341.1, from coordinate 43,387 downwards.
GAGTCTGATGCCAGTGGGCAACTGATGAGAACAGGCAAAAGTTAGCGGCTGAGGCCATGCCCCCCGCCAACGCCGTCGGATATATAGCACGTGGACAATCTGACACCACGGGAAGCGCGCGAAGCCGTCCATAATGGCTGCATTGAGTGACAGTGGGACACCGGCCACGTTCACACTCGGGCGCTGCTCGTCACCAATTAGTGCTGCACACAAGTGGACCACCAATCTACCTAGTGGCTGCAGCCTGCATTGCGTTGGTTCCAGGCAGATGGCTCGAATCTGGAGTAGGACGTCCTTCAAGTTCCGCTTTCAGCAACGATCTTGTGTTGATCTTTCCATTCAGGGTGGGAGCAAAGAATGCTGGGCCCATCAGCCAACCACGCTATTACTGGGACGATCACCACCAGCTTCAGCTTCAGGGCCAGAACGCATGCGATGTGCAAATCATCTTTTGATAGTGCCCAAGCCCAATAGCCTCTCCCGTCGTGTATTCAAGGATCTGCATGAGACATATCTGGCTGTAGACAAACGAGCTGACGAAGCAGGCAGCGAGCGTTCGGTAGTAAGAAGGATCAGTGCTATGGACGCCAGCCCGGTTGCTTCGACCAGCGAAACCCATGGGTTCCAAGTACTTGGAGCCATCGAGGATCGCTATGACGGCATGATCGTTGAGGCAGACCTCTTACCATCGACTGTGGAAGAGTTCCGGAGCAGGCTAGAAGCCTCAATTCTTCACTGGAAAGCTCAGGTAGGTGGTGGTGGTTGCAAACATTGGTCGTACGAAGTCCCTCCACCGCTTAAATTCTGGGCACGGAAAGCACGGGGCAGCTGAGGACAGGCTTATTCGGATCGATGGACACAGGAATGGTGTGATGATAAGGGGTTGAGATGGAGGCAAAATGATTCGGCAGCATTGCGCACGTGTGTCTCCGCTGATGTCCATTCGCTTGTTAGCTTGAGGAAGCTCAGGGCTAGGGCACCATGCTTTTGGAGTCGTGTTGCTAGGTGGCAATACAGGGGCTCTTCAAGTTCAAAAGTAGAGTGGTCATTGGGTTGATCCCTTGGCTGAGGCTGATGACATTGACTGCTTTGTAAGGCTGATTTCAGTCATAAACTCAGTGAGTGACTTTGTGCTTCTCGAGTGCAGGGCAAGAAAGGGATCTGGTTGAAGCTGCCCCTCTCTCATGTGGATCTAGTGCCCACAGCTATCAAGGTAAGGCTGGAATCTTGCCCTCATGTGGGTTTTGTTCTAATGACCAGTTTACGTGCATAAGATGCGGCGAAGGTTTTGCAGTAAGATGCAAAGTGCTGGGTATTCAGGACTGAAAGCGTGATTGAAGCGTCCAGGCCAAGATGATGTGACTGCTTGTAGGGATGAGTTCTCCTTTCACCAGCCCTTGTCATGCTTCTGTCAGGAACATGCTAATTTCTACGGGAGATCTGCTTCGTGGACATTTAAGGCAGGCCGCCTTTATGAAGTATGATAGTGTGATCTGATCAAACTCTTTTGCGGTGCTGGTCAGCTGGACATGTCCTCCAAGAAGGAGCAGACCCATATGCGAGTCTTCGTAGTCCACGAATTCACGTCCGTTCCCCCCTGGCAGGCAGGTTTTGGCTACCACCATGCTGACCCCGGGTACTGCATGCTGACCCTGTGGCTTCCAGAGGTGCCGTCAACGCTGCCTGCCAACGCCTCCCATCAAGTGGGTGTAGGAGCCTTTCTGCTGAATGACGCAGGAGAGGTGAGTCACACCACAGACAACATAACAGGAGGGAAGAAAAGCCTTGAATCAAACTACGGGCCTACTACATCGGAAGAAAGGATTGCCCTAGAGTAAAAATTGGCTCGATGGGGAATCAACTCCCAGAATGGCTGGAGAGTTGGAAGATTACTCCCAGAAAGCGAGAAAAGCTGCATGTAACGCGTATACATCGAAATGGGGCAACGTTAACAAAATTGGCATGCAGGAGCGGGCACCGTCCAAGTCAGAGAGATGTGGACAGAGCGACCAACATGGGCTTTGTCAACGTCTTTTGCAGCCATTTGAAAACGATTGAAATTGGAGCTTGGCTAGGCTAACATGAAAAGGGCCGGTTGCGGCTGAGTCTATAACCTGGCAGGGGGTAATACCCAGCTATTCGGCGACTTTATCATACACTTGTGCTCTAAGGGGTTTGAGTGCTACTTTCAGGAGCCGCAAAGCTTCTGCCCGTAAGGAACTTTCGTCCAGCCTTCAGACAGCACCGGCGAACACAGTCTGGCCCACGTTTCCTTTTGTGAAGCGGACTCAACTTGTTTGGAGCAGGTTTTGGCCGTACAAGAGAAGAACGGCCCACTTCGTGGCACTGGTATCTGGAAGCTGCCAACGGGTTTAGCAAATCACGTGAGTTCCACCTCGGGGCACCCGCTCTATCTGGTCCATTGGGGGATGTACGAGCAGGCAAATCGAACATCGCTGTCGTCCATCATTGACCGCACAGGATGCGCACGTGGCAGCCTTCTCTGTCACCAAGTAAACGATGTAGAGGCTTCGTTTTGCTACGAAGTAGCGCATCTTTAATCCGACCCCTCGTGTGTCTCAGGGAGAGGATATCTGTGCTGCAGCAGTACGAGAGGTGAAGGAAGAGACGGGAATCGATGCAGAATTCCAAGAAGTGTTGTGTTTCAGGTGTGTACTTGACAACGAATGGTTGTGGGCAGAGAAGGTTTAGGTGACAAGAATAGGGAGCATTGAGGAAGTATCTCGGTCCATGTTGTCAAGATTCTGAACGCCTCTTGGATTCTCGTAGCGTGTGATCGTCCCTTTACGCCAACCACCGCTTCTTGACTTTTGCAGGCAAGCCCACGGAATAGCTCATGGGAAGTCGGACCTCTTCTTTGTGTGTGCTCTGCGGGCTTTGAGCCATGACATCACTCCTCAAGAATCCGAAATCGCCGATGCCAAGGTAAGCTAAACGTGGAGACTTCAAAGAGACACTAACAAGGCTGGCAGAGAAATCTTTGATGCAGGCAGCTGTAGGTCAGCCAACCGCAATATAGTTTGACAGACGAATGTGTTTTGGGGCTCGCAGCGGAAATTTCCAATGCGAACAGAAAGAAGCCGCATGTCACCACAATCTATGAGACCAACTTTGTCTTTCGTTCTCGGGAGGTCATACCTCATTGCTCTAAATGTGTCTGCAATGAAACACCTCTATTCTTTGGCAACTGTTTGGCCAAAATGATGCAGTTAGCCAAAACGATTGATATTCAATATCGTCCCTGTTTCCTGCAGTGGCTTTCGTTGAAGAGCTTTCGTGAGCAGCCTTTCTTTGCAGATCGACCTCTCTTTCGAACGTGAGTGACTTAAACCTGTCTGGTTCCTGTTCCATTCTTGGTTGACTTGCTTTAGATGGCTGGTCATTTGAGCCGATGGTTCAGCGGACTCGTCAAGGATAAACAGAGCTGGTCACCTTTAATCTCCTAGTTGAAAGCCATTTGAAATGGTCATACAGATTCACCGGATTTTGTGCAGTGCAGCAGGTGATAAAGGTCCATCACGTTGAAAGCAACGTACGGAAAGCCAACGTCGAAAAACAACTTTCAAGTGACCGAACAAGAGGGCAGGCGTATCTTCAGCTTATCCAGTTTGAGTCCCTTGTGCATTCCGGCACTGTTCCTTTGAATAGGCTTCGTTCCCGAACGGCAGCTTTCACACGAATCTACCTTGATTTCTGATTCTGCAAAACGATCCACCCTGGAATCTGGTTGCAAAACTATGAAGCACATGCATGGCTCGCTATCATTGCAGGATGATGGACATCTGCGCTGCGCAGGCGAGGGGCGATTATAGGGGACTTCGACTATGTGCTTCAGGGGGCGATCTGCAATACCAGATGTATGTAGGAGAGGTTGCTTCCGATACTTTGCAGGACGATACAGATACAATCAAGCAACCACAATGAATTAAGGCACCCAGCCAATTTGCTGCAAAGAAAGAGGGCAACGAATACAAGCAAGTTGCGAACTTGCTGCGGGATAGGCTATAGCCATTGATAAATTGATAATCACCAAATTTATTAGAAGGTCTAGGGTTCTATTCTGCTTGTTGCGGAGGGTCATCTTCAACCGCTGCTGATCATAGTTCCAATAGTGTGTAGCATAATAGACAGCCCAAGTTGCCTGCTATGCTAGGCCCAGCTCTTTGGCGCAAGTTCATTCATCCTACAATATTTATGTTCGGTTCCAGCAAGGGCCAGATGCAGGGTTGCTTTCTTGTCTGGTAGACAATAGTAAACCCAACACACAGGATCAGAATCCAGTAGTGAGCAACCACGAGCATCAAAATTGTCAAGTGAACCCTACAGTTTTGTTCATGTCGCAAAATACAAAAGAGGCCGGTGACAAGCACAACCACACGCACAATGTAAAGGAGGACGAAATGTCATGCCAATCGACCCAAGAGTGTACGTTGTTATCAGGCGAGCGCATGCGAGCGTGCTGTAAGTATCAACAGCTTTCGCTCAAAGGCTACTGAGATGAGTTAAATGTACATGTTCCAAGTTCCAACGTCGAGGCTTTGAACCCGCGACCTTTCGCAAGAATCGATGGTAGGTACCGTATAAGTAGGTACGGGTACGTATGGTACGTGCATTCGGGGAGTGCGAAACACGGGGGCAGCACGAAGTTGCGATTGTTCGATACCGTTCATCTTTTAACGTGGAAAAGTGGACGCTTCAGATTCGTTGTTAGTCAAAGCCTTCGCCCTGTTTGGCCAAACCCTAAATATCCCTTTGCAGCCTGTTTTGCAGTTTTCGCTCAGGCCCTGCATGTGGAATGTCACATGTGGATTCCATCAGCTGATGTGGGCAGCAATTTGGGCAACAATTAAAATGCGAAATTGCGAAGTGGGAGAGCGCCTAGCAGAGCGCTGCTGTCAGCATTGTACAGGAAGTCGTTAAAAGAGGGTCCAGCCAGCCACTGTTGTCAAAATGTTGCGGCAATCTGCATCTCTGATATGGGAGGCCGCTCTGTTGAGCAGTCGGCGCTGCTCGCAGTTGGAGCGAGCGGTTGGAGTAGCCACCTGCGATCTGGCTGCGGCGTGCTGGGACAGCCCGGAGAGCCCTGGCGCAACGACTGGGGCGACGGTCAGTACCAGCTACAGAGTGCATCAGGGGAATGCTGCTGCTTGGGACACAACTTTTGATCTGGGTGGGCGAAGGTGGAAACAGACATGGCAGAAGGAGATTGCACAAAGATCTGCCATGTATGGCAAGGCACGAGGTGGAGAAGGCGACAAGCAGGAGGGGGCCAGCCGAGGCAGCATATTAAATGTAGGCGCCGTCTTTCTTATCACCCTTGATGCAGCACTGTGTACGCGATGGCTCGGTGGTGGTGATGCTGGAGGTGGTGCTAGGCCCTGGCTTACAACACCACTCACTGGGTGATTGATCAAGGCTCTATAGCGCACAGCCTTTCACAAGATCCGATATTTGATCCTTGTCACTTACAGCTCAAGCCTGCATGCAAGCCCTTTTCCCTGCTGACAACATCGTCCAGTCTCTTCAGTTCCTGCTCCGTTCTCCTTCTATATAGTATGTAGAGGCCATCCAATGATCCCCACTGATTGCGTGAAAGGCACGATTCATGGAAATAAAGATCTGCCTGGCATCGTCCTCCGCAGACGTCATGAATGCTTTCTCCTTTCTGGAGTACGCTGGCAGCTTCTTCAGTAAGATGCCCTCACTTTCTAACCGTCTTCATAGGCAGCAGGTCAGCGCTGGCGGTTCACTGTATGAGACAGAGCATTACGGAAAGGCCGACTTTTCTGAGATCGTGCCGTGTCCAATCTCAAGAGTGCTCGTAAGGAATTCATAGACACTGTTTGAAGTGGCCTGCTCTACTCTTTGCAGCATCCTCAAAGTGCGGCTCCTGAGTCCTTGGCTCTTCCGCCTTCCTCCTCATTGTTCAAGAAGGAGAGCGCCCCCGCCGGCTGGCGCCAGCTTGCGTTGCGAGTGATGGGGTACTATACCCCGGAGAGTCGTGTGGCGCGCGGGAGCACCGCTCTCTTTGAGCACATCACAGTGCAGGTGCTCAACGAGCGCCTCTACCAAGGTGGGCACCTATGCCTGCCTCCTGGTGGCCACCAGCTCAGATTCTCGAGATCTGGCCTCCTTTCACACAGACCCAATGACTGTTGCTGGGTTGCCCAGCTGCACTCCGCGTCCCACAAGTTTAGTCGCCAGTGCCTGAAGGCTTGCTTTGTTGCAACGCGCAGCGGTGCACCTGCCAGTGACCTTCCGCACGACCTACTCGTTGCTCGTGTTGCACGTGTGGCTCTGCCTGGTGCGCCTGCGCAAGGACGGCCCCGAGCGCGGTGCCCCCGTGGGCCAGATGCTCTACGACCTCTTCCAGCACGATGTGGAGAAGCGCGTTGTCAAGGAGGGGGTAAGCGCCCCAGCTAGCGCCAGCACCAAAGGGGCCACAGAGCGAGACTCAACATTAGGAACGGCTCCAGCTTCTGTCTGCAGTACTGGTTTCTCCTCGCTTTCACCTGCCTCTCGTCTCTGTTCTCCTTGTAAGGCTTCGCCCCCCGGGCTGGCCCCCACCGAACTGCCGAGCTGACCCCTTTCTCCGCAGGTCACAATGAACACGTCTGCGTACTTGCGCGACCTGGAAAAGTACTTTTATGGAGCGGCCAGTGCGTACGATGACGCGACTGCCCCGACAGCTGCTGCAGGCGACCTTCCGCAAGCGCTCTGGAGGTAGGCAGTGCAAGGCAGAGCCTCATGGCGCTGCGTACCCTTTCCTCGTGACAGTGCCTCCACGGCCTTGAGGGGCCTGCCCAGTTGGCTGCCAGCCAGCTCGACCACTGCTTTCGCACCAGACGGCCCTGTGCGGGCCCACGCCCTCAGGGGGGGATCTCACTGGTGATGCCGTACGTGTCTACTGCTTGTGTGCACGAGGTATCCGCCTTCCGTGTGTATTGAGCGACCGCGTGCATGGCGGACATGCAGGAACGTGTTAGCGGAGGAAGGCGAGCCGCGGGAGCTGCCCGCAGGGCCGCGGACGCGCGACGCCGAGGTGAGACTGCCACAAAACAGTGCTGCCGAGAAAGTCGAGGACTGGCCTGGATGATCGAGAATGAGAGAGGCTCGCGAGTCAAGGTTACTGCTTGGTCGTACCCTGGGTTGAACGTGGCGCAGATTTAGATGTTCCTCAGGAAGTTTCTCGTACATCTGCCCGAGGTGTTGACCTGGCTCCGTCTTTGCAGATTCTTGCGGCGTATGTCCGGCGAGAGCTGGCGTCCTTGGAGATGACCGGTAAGCTGCAAAGTTGCCCCGCTCGAGTATGGATTTTGCGAGTTGCCTGACTGTACACCGACTGCAAGCTGGGTAGACATCTTATTCTGCTGGAGACCATTTCCATCTGACGGTTGCACGCACCGCTTGAATTTCCTCTGTCGAGCAAAGGGTCCAACGTGAAGTTGCTGCACTAACGGGACCATGCCATGTCCGCGTGGCAGATTCGGACTCATTCCTGAACGGCAACATCAAGTTCCACGACGACTTTGGCAATCATTGATGAGAAGGAAGCGCCTCCCTCGTCAGCAAAGCGGCGTGTATGATTGACATGTACTAGTGCCATTGCGAGATCAGTGTATCCGGGGGCGCACATGCACCACTTGTCGTCAAGATGCAAGCCTACGTCGACACTGAATTGACCTTCAGTGTAGCCTGCACTTAAGTAAATCAAGCCGGGCCAACCCGCAGCCTCTACATAGTACAGTGAATGAATTCTGAATATTTTTCGTTGGATACCATTGCATGCTTCATGTATTGGACTGTTAAATTGCCCACGACATGTATGGTTCATATTGCAGTCAGTCTGCAATACTCGTTTTGCAATGTGGTATGAGCTCAGTATATATATCTTTTGCATGAGCACAGAATCCGTTGCAGCGCATTAGGCCATAGCATGGTTATAGTAAGGTCAGCGGTGATGGAGTCATATAGATGCAATCTATTGCTGGCAGACATACACTATCCAGTGCGTTCTTCTTTTCAGAAATTGCATCCTCGCACCTCCTGTGCCCTTTCCCGCCACTGCAAACTTCGACAGCAAGACTTAATCACATATAGACCGGTTCATGATTCTTGGTGTGTTATCAAGTCACTGTTTGATCCATCCTTGTGTGTTATCAGGTCAACACCTAATCCCTTATGCCCATTCGAGAGAGACTTTGAGGCACTACTAAGAACTTGACCGGCATGCCACGATGACAGAAGGGAGGCGGAAAGCCGGACAAACGATACCCAGAGCAGAAAATCGAGTCGCACCAATTAGGTCTGCATATGTTAGTAGCGACCACGTCTGCATCCTCAAACACCAGTGCAAAGCTGACTCTTCGTGTAGCCAAAACAAGCAACGCTAGCTACCTCGAGCTATGCAGACAACCACACGCGCAGAGCCTAACTTCCGGCCATCGGCCACCAGCGTTCCCAGTCGTGCGTGCTCATATATATGCTGATTCCTAGCATAAAACACTGGGTCGGTACGTGAGGATAAGGTGCCTCAACCTACAAGAATCGTCTACGTCACTGTACAAGGCCACGGGAACTCCCCCACGGGCTCGGGTGTTCCCACCTGCCGCGGCCTCAGCAAGCAACCCCATTGCTCCCTTGGGCCCCCCCTCCCCCCCGGTCTTTCGATCTGCTATTGCTGCCCCCCGCCATTGACCTAGGCCTGCCACTCGGCCTTCTTGGTCCACCACGGCCACCAGTCGCTCGTCGCCTGCCGGCTCTGCTGCCACAGCCGCAGCGCCGTGTTGTACCCGTCCTCGCTCACTTGCCGCGTCGATGCCCGCCAGTCGTAGTTCTCCACGTCCGCACGCCCGGCCGCCGCCATCTGGAACACGAGACGAGCGAGCTTCAGCAAGACAGAGGCGAGTACCATTGGAGGGCACGCAGTCCAGAAGGCGCAGCAGGACACCTTCTAAAGTTCACTGCTGTTGCTTTCCCAGTTATGTTGCACTCAAAGTAGAAGCGGCACTTCCCACCTTGGCATTGAAGTCGCGGTCAAAGAGGAGCCGCCGCAGCTTGGCCACGGCATCGTCGACATCCCCTGGCGTGTACAAGAAGCCCTGCACACACATGGGAGAAAGCAATCAAAATTAGTATGTCCGCAGGGGCCCTCATAATCAATGTTGCATATACGCCTGGCTGTCGTCCCCATAATCCTGTCTTATTCTGAGCCACAACGTTTCGCATACCCCATGTTGACAGGTTCCTCCCAGGAAAAGTGTCCCGTGACTTCCTAATTCTTTATCGGATTCGAGTGGGCCACGGAATGTAGCACTACAAGAGTGGGCGGGCCGGATGGGAGTGGTGAAGCGCCGCACCGTTTCTCCGTCCTTGTCAACAATGTCGGGGATCCCGCCGGCACGCGCGGCGACCACCGGGGTGCCGCTGGCCATGGCTTCCAGCACCACGAAGCCTAGCGTCTCGCTCTCGCTGGGCGTGAAGAAGGCGTCCGCACTGGCGTACGCCGCGGACAAGTCCTCGCCCTGCACCACCACCAACCCCGCACTTGCGCAGTCAGGACAAACAGCAGGCAGTGCTACAGACACGAAGCGGGCTGCAGGCCCGCCCAACCGACCGTGGGGGAGGGCCAGGCCGGTCACGAAGGCAAGCAGGGCGCCACCGCTCACCAGGAGCAGCAGGCAGAGATGTAACCTCCCACCCAGAGACGGTCATCCAGAAAAGACCCTTTTCAAAAAGCTGTCGATTTCTCAGTTACTTCTTATCTTCTGGTCGGTATGATAGAAAAATTTTCAGCGAACCTGCCGTTTACGAGTTTTTGATTATTTTCAGATCCTCCAGGCTGTCATCAATCGCAACCACCTTGCTGCTGCAGTAGCAGCAGGTGGCCAGAATCTTCTTCTCATTTCAAGCCGCCCACGTGCAGAAGAGCTCCGATAAGCCTCCATAAGGCTACGAGCAACAGACCGAATCGCACCAACTCCAAAGGCCGGCCACTAATGGGGCTATTGCCCCCTGCTTCGCTCCAAACCTCTGCAGGGAGTAGCTCTTCGCTTCCCGTCGGAAAGTGGAAGTCTGATGAGAGGCCGGCCAAAACTGCCAAGTCGACATCTTTTGGTCTGCCAACGAGAATGGTGAGCGGGCGGCCACTCACCGAGAGCATACCAGTAAAGACGGTGGGTGTGTCTTGGAACAGCTGCTCTAGCTCGGGCCTGGCGCAGTGAACAGCAGCGAGGGTCAGAAGGACATCAACTGATGGGACATGCAGGAAGCGGCTCTCATCCAGGGGACTCTGTACTGGCACTATCCGACATTAGAGTAGGCCTACACTAGGTGTGCCGGGCACGGGAAAGTACCGCGGGGTGGGGCACACATTCGGAGCATGGAGGACCCCGGTGGGCCTGCCTGGGCGAGGGGCAGGTTGGCGGCTTACCGGGCAGGGCCGTCGCCAACAAAGGCCAGGCGCGCCTCCGGTATTCTGCGGAGGATCCTGGAGACGACACAGGGCAGCGGTGAAATGTCTGGTGGGAGTGAGATGGCAGCACCGTGATCGAATTCTTGGCATGACGGCAGAATGATCGGAGAGGACGGTGACAGGACGGATGGAAGCCCTTAAATCGACGGTCCAAGTTAGTGGAACTGAGCAGCCCGAGGATTATAGCTAGGAGGGGTCTTTAGGTATTGGTTCGGAAGTCCACGTTCTCCCTCCTCCCGTTCTGACAATCAGAGGCACACGGCGACAGGAAGGCAGGCAGGCAGGACTCACTCCTTGAGGAAGGGCAGATTCTTCTCCGCTCCCAGGCGCCCCACATGGACAATCAGCGGGCGATCAGGCTGCCCGTCACTGCACAAGCACCGGGGGAGGCAATGAGGCCCAGCCATGTGGAAGGGGGGAGATGAGAACAGGACAGGTGGCAAATTAGGCAGGCGGCTGCAGGACGCTGATGTCTAGTTGATGTGTCGCTTACAACATGGTCGTGATACGGCTCCTCCCAAGGGTGGCTGCTATCCAGGGTCAAACGTGAGTGAGTGCGAAAATCTTGCTCAAAATCCTCTTGAACCACAAGGTGTCGAAATTCTGATGACGAATACAACAGGCGAGGGAAGAGACTTTGTAAAGGTCGACGAGTCTGAAGAGGCAAGGGGGTTTTAAAAATGGGAGAGGATGTGAGGGGGTGAGAAAGAGAAAGTGCGAGACGATCAAGGAGAAACAAGTGCGAAAGGTCTGGTACTCTCAAAGTAGTCAGGCAGCTCCAAGGACCTCGTTGAACTGTCATTATGGAACTAACAGCGTCAAAGACTGGCCTCTGACGATCACCAAGAAAAGTCGTAACTTCCGCAGCCATGATGAAAATTGACTTTCACCCTTCGTACAAAAGGACAGCCTGCTTAACCGCGCAATTAGGGTGAACCCCATGGTCTACAAGACTGAAGCTGCAAGATGAAGCTACACGATCTGTCCAGAGACCTTTCCAAACTACTTGCGAAGCTGGGTATGAGCAAGCATATACCTGAGCTTGTTCCGCCAGAGCGCACTGGTGAAGCGGGGGTGGAACAGCTCTGCGTCCACGCCCTTGCGCCACACCTTGATGCGGGTCACTGCACGACCACCAAGACCGTCAGTCAAAGAAAAAGAACCGCACAATAGTGCACCAAGTCCCTAGGCTAGGGCAGTATATCAATGGAAATGAGACAGGGGGGTGGCGCAGAGCTAGGAGATGGACAGCGTACCTGTCGCTGCGCCGAAGCTGACCATCTCCTTGCGCATCTCCTCTGAGGTGGCCAGCGTCAAGGTGGCCGCGTTATGCAGGAACCCTGAGATGGCACACAAACACACCAGGTTAGTCCCAGGTCAAACCAGGAGTGAGGGCCACAACGACTTAAACCAGCACAGCAGACTGAGGGGTCTTGAATGGCCTGAATACAATGGGCAGGACAGGGGACAAGATGCAGAGGACAACAGTTGGGCATAACTTACTGATGACGGCCCACATGGGCTCCACCAGAAATGAGAAGGTGTACTGGGGGATGTACTTGGGGACGTGCGTGTGGTACGACATCACGATGGGGATGCTCAGAAGCTTGGCAAACAGCAGCGCGCCAAAGCACTGCAGCACAACAGTAGATTTTCATTCCAATGGACACTTTCCACCACGGTTAGAAGCATGAGCGGCTAGCAGCAGCACAAGCAAGGGTGCAGGCATGATGCACCAAAGGGACCAAGGAACAGACCCTGCCAGACCTCCAGAGTGCCAAAGGCCCCCTGGCACCGTATGCCTCTCACTGTGTCAACAGAGATTAACATGAGGGCCTTACCATGATGCCAGGGGTGGAGACGTGGATGAGGTCAGGCTGGAAGTTTTTGACGTAGTTGAAGATGCGCGGGCTGGCAGCGAGCGAGAGCGGCAAGATCGGGTAGAAGGGGCAGGGGAAACTGCAAGCAAAGTAGGGAGGGGGAGAAAGAAGGTCAACCAGGAGGTAGCCTGCAGGTGGGGGCAAACAGAGTAACAACACACACAACGATTTTACCGGTGATTAGGCAAGGGGATGGTCCCCTGCCTGGCATGGGCCAAGACATGAGCATGGCTCACCTCCAGGACGGGACCACCTTGGCCCCATACCACTCCGCAGGGGCCCCATGATGCGTGGTCACCACCAGCACCTGCACACACGCCCAGCAACACTCCCATCAGGCATCGCAGCACACGGGCAGGGAGCCCCAGACGGGACAGGGTGACATCATATTGTTCGGAGTGACTATACAAAGGATGACTACACAAAGGAAGGAACCATAAGGATAACAAAGGTCAGAGGATAGGCACTGCTTTTGAAAGATAGCACACACTACAGTCAACTGTCGACAGTGCCGAGCATAGGAGGTAGTCGTCTCCTGCAGAAAATGGCCACCTACCTCGTCGCCCTGCTCTTGCAGGAAGCGGATCAGGTTCTGAAAGCGATTCTTGTACCCGCAGATGTAGCTGCAAGGCAAGCAAGCAAGCGACAAGATCAATACACACGGTTCAGAAGCAAGTTCACTTGAAAATTGCGCTTGATTGGAAGTGTCACAATCAAGCGCGAGGTTGAACCTTTTACAGATCTGCCTGCTGGCACAATACATTCTGCGGACTGCTGCAAGATGCGCGATCACTTGAGAGGGCCTTAGCCAGGGCACACTTACGCAAATGGGGATGGCTCCACAAACATGGCAATGCGCTTCCCCTTCCTCACAGGTGCCACCTCCTCCTTGGCCCCCTCGCCCGGCTGCTGCGCAGCCACTGGGGCCGCCACCTCGGAGGACGCCACCGCCGCGATGCCCCGGCTGCTGGCCCGGCCAGGCGCGCAGGGGGCCACCCCCAGGAGACCCTCTGAGGTACCCAAGAAGCTGTGGCTAGGCACACTGTGCTTGATGCGCACTGGAGCCATCATTGGACGAGGGAGCAAACAGGTGCGCGCGGAGCTGCCACTCCCGGCGCAGCACGAACCTGTGACGCCGGTCCCGATGGGCAGGGCAGACAGCTGCGCGGCCACCATCGCTCGGGCCATTTTCCCAGGATGGAGATACTTGGCAAAGCAATGCTGATGGGCAGCCAACTATGACTCTCACTTTCAAACAGCACTTTGTCCGAGCCGCGTAATTGAGAAGGCTGCGCAACCTCAAGAGGACAGCTCAACGTCTTCACCAAGAACGCAACGCTATAGCAACTGCATGAGGAACGTCTTGCTGCAATGGAGATATTTTGAGATACGGTTCCTTCCCCAGCAGCGTCAATTGCTCTCTTGCATTCAGCAATGAGCATGTTCCTCCAGGGGCGCCAGCTGTTTCAAATGCTCCTTTCGCAGCTCGGTATCTGGCGCGCAATGGAGATTCCACCGTGTTCAAGGATGATACGATGACGAAACGCTCCGCTTCAACGTGGGTTCACCGTTACCCAAGCAAGATTCTTTGAGGCAATAGCATATTCACACTCCCCCGTTCAACAAATCCAAGGCGCACTCCTCTGGCATCGAAACCTTCATGTTCGTAATGTTAACTAGCTCATTGCTTTGGACATCTCTCAGCCGTTGACCGGCGATTTTGTTGGAACTGGACGGTTCAGAAGTGCCAATAAAACCGGCTGTGGATTCGTAAACCGCTTTGACACCCTCAATATGAAAGTGTGGTTTGGTAGAACGTGGTAGTCCTCAACCTACCTATTTCAGGAGTCCTTGGAGGCAATGTGGGACCTGGGTAGCTACAGATAATTTAACCCAGCAGGTTGGGCAAAACGGGATCCGCAAAGCAGTGTAGAAGACGACAGAAACGGCACTGGCAACGGGCCTGGAGCAACATGGTAGTAAATCGACGAATGCTGTGCAGTGGCAGCCCTAGCGCGGCCCTGTGCACATGTACCCATGCATGTGACAAGCGAAGCGGTGGTGGCGGGCCTTGGGAAGGGCTGACCTAGGCTCTACCTAGGGCCGCCTTTCCCGTGCCTGCAAGAAGCTCGGCATGACGATGCCAGTGGGTGCTGCCAACCCGGCGGCGGATGCTTCGTGCGATGCTGTCTCGCAACATTTGATGGCGCCGGTGGCCGCTCCGGAGGACCGCGCACAGCAGCCTCTCGTGGTGGGCTTGCAGCCGGTGGCGCTGGTGGACCACGCAGCGCGCGTCTCCACCGCATTTGTGGAGAGCATCCCGGGGGAGCGGGGCGGCTCCGTCCGGGTGCGCTCCAGCCCCTCTTGCTCGTTGGCACACTCCAGCTGGCAACAGTGGTTGCACTCGAGCTGAGCTGGTGGTACTGTTGCAGCTTGCCTCCAGCTGCTTGGGTTCGGTGTGTCAATGTGCGACGTGGCTTTCATGATGCGCACCGCCTCTAGTGGGAGGCTGACATCAGCGCAGCTTGCGAGGTGCCCCCCGCTGTCGTGCGCACCATTGCCAATGCTGCATGGGCCGCTCCTGCAGGTGTCTCCCGAGGCGCTGGCTCAGCTGCTGGTCGGGGTGCGCGCCTGCCCTGCCTCCGCTGCAGAGGGGCACAGCATTCGCACGCTGGCGGGGGGAAGTGTGGCCAACACATTGCGCGGGCTGGCCAGCGGCTTTGGCGTGCGTGCGGTCATGCTGGGGGCTGCGGGTGACGATGACCTGGGCCACATGTACGCCACGCTGCCCTCTGCTGTTCTCCGCTCTGCCTCCGCCCGGGGTCATGAGCAACGGGGCCTCACCTTGCCCGATGAGCACAGCCTATTCCGCGGCCCAGATCTGATCAAGGCCCTGGCTCGTGTCTGTTAGAGTGTGTGTCTGTTCTGGGTGTGAAGAGATAAGAACCACACTCATCGGGTGCTCTTGGTGGGCACCAAAAACTCTTCTGCTAGCGGGGCTTGTTGCCTAAGCATCCACCCTGAGCATCCTTGTTGTGTGTGCCAGGTTTGCCACGAGCATGGCAGGGGCCGGTGTGGAGCTGCACCGCCTCCGTAGAAAGGCCGGGCTGACGGGGCAGGTGAGCGCAGCGCAGTTGGACTATCAGCTGGCGCATCACCGCAGCTAGGGCCGGCAGGAGACCGGCTCCTTGTCCCGGCCGCGCACTCCCCCCTGGCATCAGTGGCCAGCTTCCTCCTGCTTCCCCTTCGTCGTGAGGGCGCTGTCTCTGCGGATTCGCTGCCACTCTTGTGAAGACAGCTGCGGTGGGTCCTGCCTCACGGGTGCCTGCCTTGCTGCGCAGTGTGTGTGCCTGGTTGACGACGAGGGGGGCCGCACGATGCGCACATGCATGCAGGACGCCGTACGGTTGCAGGCGGACGAGCTCACGGTGCACGACCTAGAAGGGGCGCAGGTACGCTCACTGGACAGCCAGCCAGAAGACAAAACGGGGGTTGGAGGCGGCCTCTTGGTTCCACTCGACGTTTGCTGAAGAGGCGTTTGTTGGGGGAGGCTGCGGTGTTGGGCCTCTTTGCGCTGTCAGAGCCCAAATCTCTCATCCGTACTTAGCAATCCGTTTGTCCCCTGTGTGTCAGTAAGCGAGTTTGTGTGTGCAGTGGCTGGCGGCGAATGGGTACGCCCTATATGGCGCGGGCCTGCTGGAGCGCGCGGTGGCCCTGGCCAAGGCGGCGGGGGCCCGCGTCTGCCTCGACTTTGCCAGCTTCGAGGTGAGGCGGAGCAGCGGATGTGGCCGCGAGGTCGGACTGCGGAGGAGCGGCTTCCTGTGCCACCGCTCGCGTATGCGTTGCCCTGCTCTTTCCCCAACCCCTGGTCGTGTGCTGACGCAGTGCCCCTTGTCGCAGGTGGTGCGCGCATTCAAGCCGCAGCTTCTGGCGCTGCTGCAGTCGCGCCAGGTGGACCTCTGCTTCGCCAACGAGGACGAGGCGCGCGAACTCGTCAGGTCAGCCACGCCTGGGCCAGCCAGGCAAAGGTGCCCTCGCTGCGGGGTGGTGCAGCCAGTTGTTGCCGTCATATGTGTTGTCGATTTTTAAAACCAGTTGCATGGGGCTGCGATGACGTGCCGCTGTGGCAATCCTGTCTGTTGTGCCTCTGACGCCTCTCCCCTGATCGGTGCGTGCTCATATGCAGGGACTTGGATGCCGGTCAGGGGCCCGTATGCGCTGCGGAGGCTGCGCTGGACGTGCTGGCGCAGTGGTGCCCCACCGTGGTCGTCATGCTCGGCCCGCGCGGCTGCATCGCCCGCACCGCCGGCCGCCAGGTCAGGCCCCCGCACTGGCACGCCGAGAGGGCCCTTGCGATGGCGCTCTGTCTCACCGTCGAGACTTTCAATGAGACTACCGATGGGTGGAGCCTGCAGCACACTCGCTGACAAGACTGCTCCAAAGACAATCAACTGAAGAGTTCGCCCGTCGCCGGCTGCTGGCGGTTGTTAAAGGTTGTTGGGGTTCGGCCGTTGCCGAGCGGCTATCATGTTGAAGAGGGGCTTGAGCTCCAGGGCTTCCGCATTCTCCTCATGGGGACGGACTGCCGACGCGCGTTGTACCTCGTGGACCCCGCACTTCCCCCTCTGCCTGCTCTACGAGTCTCCCATGCTCTCGCCTCTTGATTGACACCCGGTTGGCGGGTCGTGTGCACAGGCGGTGCGCATCCCGGCCCTGCCCAACGCGCGGCCACTGGACACGACGGGCGCGGGCGACCTGTTTGCGAGCGGCTTCCTGTCGGGCCTGCTGCGCGGGCGGCCGCTGGAGGAGTGCTGCCGCCTGGGCTGCGCCGCGGGGGGCGCCGTCATCCGCGAGCTGGGGGGGGAGGTCGGCCCGGCGGGCTGGGACTGGATGCGCGCGCAGCAGGCGGGATCGCTGGCGCCACAGGGAGCGCAAGTCGGTGCAGCGTGCACATGACGCGGTTGTTGACCGTGGCGCACGCAAGATCGACGAAAGTGTTGCTATTATGACGCAGGCAAGATCGACGGAAGTCTTGCTATTATGACGCACGCAAGATCGACGGAAGTGTTGCTATTATGCAATTGAGGGGGAAGTTGACAGAGGTGTTTAGAGAGTCATGTTGGAACAGGGTTCCGGTAGGAGTTGCAGCCTTTTGCAGAGGACCAGTCTATGTTGAGGCAGAACAAGGAGCATCAGGTGATGCCCTTGAAAAGATACACGAGGTCGCACTTCCCTCGACCTCAACATTCAGGTGAACCCTTAACTGGGTACGGCTAGGTATAGTTTTAAGACAAAGGATTTATCCATAGGGTCCCCGTGAAAAGTAAGAATTGTGCAAGCGCTACATCTGGTTCGCAGCTTTGCACCTTGACGCGGTACTCGGCCGCCTGGTCAGTCAGTGGCTGCCGTCCAGCTCAGAAGCCTAGAGACTAGTACTCAAAAGGATACCACGATCAACCGCAACCCGCGTTACGAACCGTGCAATGTACAGATCGTGACGCATTTTAAGCGGACGATCCTCTCTTGTAAGACAAGCTAGGCACATGCAGTAAGGTCGGTAGCAATTCGTCAATTGGGAAAAAATTAGCTCCAATTGGCCCCGTTGACTTTCTCCTGCTTAGATCAGAAATGCAGCAAACAAGTTTTGCAATAGATGGTAGTATACTGTAGACGGTCGCCTGGTCATTCATCATTCTTGTCCAGTGAGAGTTGCGCCTGCATAGCTACTGTCGTGCATCAACTTGAAGTTACCTTTTCATGACATTGCATGCTGCTTAAATCGTTTCCGGCAATACACTGCCTATTCCTATATAATTCGACATGCATGCGCGACAGTCTATGAGACAGTCAAAACATAAGCTGGTCATTGTCAGGAAAGCCGTAGCCGGCTGTGCGGCCATAGGCTTCAATCCATGGCACATTGCGTACATGCATATGACGAAACATGCAGGCTCCCTTATATCTCGTCAGTCATGGAAGGTTCGCTTTCTATGCTGGCGGCAATGGTCTCATGCGATCTAGCGCCTGACAGGCGCTTCAAAAACATAAACATGTGGTAGTAAATCGAAGAGCACTGACGTTAGCAACACGTGCTAATTCACGGTTTGAAATTCCATCTCGGGACGTCTTAGAAATTCGCATTCAGCTAGTGCGTACATGAGGAAGCACTCTATACTGCGAATTGAATTAAAGCTAGGTTACATAGCCAGAATATTACGGTCGATAAGGGGACATATATTTGCCGCGAACATCTGGATCATGATGCAATCATACTATAACCTACCTACCATGAACCGTGATACGACAAGTGTCAAATCCAGACGTAGGAGCATCAGCGACCAGATTGGGTTGCATCAATCTTATAGCATCCATGGTGTGTGAACGTGCATCATACATGCCAAATCTGGTTCACGTCTGCATGATACGTGTGCGTATTTGTTAAGTTAGTAGGTCCTTCGTGCATGAAACAGATCATGCATGGTCTTCCATGCAGATCGCAACATTCAGATGGCCAGTTGAGTCCCCAAGGAAACATAGGGAGAGAATCGTCTAGAGCTCCGAAGGGGGGCAACTCCGCATGGTCACCTTTTCTAGCAAATTGTAAACTGTCAACTTACATGGAACAGCAGTCCCCAAGATTCAATATCTGTGATAAAGAGCGAAGACGGAATAGAATCCAGGCTCCGGATGACTGCAACTCTTCGTACACACTGCCTGCAATCACATGACATCTCCTGGAGCCTTCATCGCCTCGCTTGTCCGGGTCACTTACCGATGGTAGGGGCGCCTGCATCACGTGACGCACAAGAGCCGCCTACCAAGGCACACACAACGACGCCAAGCCTTACAGAAGCACGCAAACCGACGGTTCCGCACCACCCTACTGATACTCTGGTACTCGAAGCACTTGGCCTGGGTAGATTGTGTTTCGATCACAGACCTGCAGGTGGAAACGGGTTTCCGACACGTCACTATCGAGGGCCACAGAAGACGCCAGCTCTCAGATTTGGCAGCCCACTCCCAGTATACTTCTTGCGAAGCTTAGCCAATCAATTCGTACGGTCTAAGGACAGATTTGGACCGAAAGAGCACCTCAAAGGATTCACCTGCATACTTCAAGCAAGGTATTCGAGACTGCCGATGCACGGTCCCAGGTAGGAGTAGCTGGCATGACCTACCCCTGGGTTCATCTTGTAAAAGTCGGATTCTGGGTTGTAGCACATGCGGCCGACTATGGTCTCCAGCGAGTCGCCCTTCTGGACGATGTACCGGCCGCCGCTGACCTTGACGCGCCTGCAGGAGCACAGCACCGCCGACAGGAGGGTCAGCACGCGGGACTGACGTGGCGGGCAGCAGGGGCCTGAGACGCTCACACCGAGCGGCAGGGGCCCAGCGGCAGCGGCGGCAGGGCGAGCCTTGGGTGGGGGGCCACATACCTGCGGGAGGCGACCCGTTTTCGCGAGTCTTTTGGCCACAGGAAGAAGAGGGCGACCGCAAACGCCACAGTGCCGGCAACCTGCGGGGGGCGAGCAGCAGTGAGAAGCGCATCAGCAGGGCCGGCCCGGGCGGCCAGGCATTCAGCACAGGACGCACAGCACCTCGCACCACTAGCAGGCCCAAGCGACACGGGACTGGAAGAGAAGAAGGAATTGCAGTGAGACTTCGCGGGTGAGCGGCTCCACAGCTGCCGCGAGAGGGCCGTGCGAGAGGGGATGCCGACCTGGTGCCACATATTCCTGGGGGCGCCCTCGTCGGAGTCGTCGTCCCCGTGCTCTGCCGCTTCAGCGCGTCGCTGCTCCTCCTGCCGCGCCTCCTCCGCCTTGCGCGTGGCCGCCGCGGCTTTGGCCGCCCGCTGGCGCTCCTGCAGGCAGCAAGCACGCATGCGTGAGGGCCGCGGCCAGCACAAGCATGCACACGCGAAAGGGCTCGGAGCGGCCAGCCTAGCAACCGGTGATGTGAGGGCCTGTCTGGCGAGATGCGATCTTTTGTGGCAAGATAATTCGGCACTTTGCCCTCCACTGAGATGGCCAAGATGACGGCCACCTTTGAAAAGAAGCCAGCTTCAGCCAAGCTCTTCTGGAAGCACCGCCAAATCGTATTCAAACCAGACAGCTGCTCCCAACTGCCCGTGATGATAGGGAGACCCTGCCACTGCTTTCAGTCCTGGACCAAGTCCTATGAGGATCCTAATGAAAAGCGCCGTTTTCGATTTTGACGAAGGCCTTCAATCTCATCTCCAATTCGCTTGCCAGTAAAGTCGATGATCAGTATAATCTCATAGCATCTGTGTCCCCAATTGGGTGGGGGTGTGTTATATCTGCATCACTGTTACCAGATCTGCCCAATCTCGAAAGCCTGTCAGGAGATATCTACAGGTGCAATACAAAGATGCTACCTAATAACTGCTGACTGCCGTAAAGCCAAGAGCTCAGGAGCCAGTTCCTTCGAATGTCCATGGCATGGCAATTGACCAGGTTATACACGAACCTCTGGATCAACGGGGGAATGTCGACCACTGAAGATCTTCAAAGCAAGCCTGCACAAGCCACACATCAAGCTTCACAGTCATCTTCAAAGCCCGGACCGTGCCCAGCGGCTTGGCCCTCCTTTCGCCCCCCGCACCTGTTCCTTCTTCTTCTCCTCCTCCTTGCGCTTGTACTCCTCCACCCGCTGCCGCTGCTCCCGGTACTCCGCCTCGTACCGCCGCGCCTCCTCCGCCTCCTTGCCCACCCTGTGTGCGTCCGCCTCCCGCTGCCGCGCCTCCTCCCGCCGCAGCGC
>DF237341.1:0-21684 GCA_000708835.1 Klebsormidium nitens | reverse complement strand
TCTTCAGGCTCCCCTCACGCGACGGTGGCCCGACCGGGCTCTCCAGCGCTGCCACGCGCTCCTTCACGCTAGGCCGCCGCAGCAGCATATCCGCCTCTCCCGCCTTCGTTTTTGCCACCCCGTTGCCTGCGCTTCCCTTGCCTGCCGCCCCTTCCGCTGCAGTGGCTGCCACCCCTGCTGCCTTCTCTGAAACCTCAGCCGCCTTGTGGGCCAGCTTGTCTGCACTGCTTGCGGTGGCCCCCTCGCTGGTGGCCGCCACCTCCTTGGCCTGCTTCGCCACGTCGGCAGTGGCTTGTAGCGCGGCCGTGCTGGCGCGCGCCACCTGGGCGTCCACCTCTGCGCCCACCGCCGCCACCACCGCCGCTGTCTCCGCCGGCCCCGTGCTCTCGCCATTGCCAATCGCCTTCTCAAAGGAGAAGCGTGACGCACTTGCCCGCCGACCGTTCAGGCCCGGGCTGGCAACAACCTCCGCATCAGCAGTGGGGGACTTTTCTGCTGCCCCCCCTTTCCTTGCAAGCGACTTGGAGCGCTGCAGGGAGCAAAGCAGGGATGCAATGAGGGGCGGGACTTGCAGGGTGGCCACCTGCAGCACAGACCTCATGGCACCGCTGGACACAGGTTATTTGGATCCACAATACAGGGTCCTTGTTCATACGAGTCTACACATGGTCGCTCTCTAAGAGAGCAACACGCTGGCGACGTGCCTACAGATGGTGACAGCCACATCACAAGCAACAGAGGACTAGCACTCGCAACATCCAGCGCTAGGGAGGCCAAGGCCAGGCGGCTGCCACTGACACTGCGCGCCAGCCTGGCCAGTGCGGCCCCCACGCAGGTGGACGCCGCGGTGAGCGGCAGCTCACCATGGCCTCAATCTTCTTGCGCTCCTCGTCGCTCAGGACAAACGAGAGCTTCACATGCACGCGGCCCTGGATCTGGCCCTGCGCAACAGGCGGGGCCGACAAGTGATGAATCAACAACTCCTCAAAGCAATTGCGTAAGTGACGTATCATATTCTCACAAGGGGGGTGTAGTCATCACCAACAGCATCAGCAATGCAAACCTGATGAACTCACCCACGTGCATCTTTCGTGCATTGCCCCAGACCTGTGTCTGAGAGTGGAGTGCATGACGATGCCATGCAGCTGGCAGTGCAGACACCCCCAAGCCTACCTTGCCATCTTTCAGCGCAAGAGTCTCGTCCCGGAAACCTCTGCATTCAGCGGAGCAGGATTTCAGGCCCATGTCTAGCCCATGATAGAGCGCAGGCAGCCTGGGGTGCACCACTGCCCCACACCTGCCACATCACCTCTCTGCAGAGCGCACGAGGACCAGGAAGAAAGGAACGGGGCCATTGGATAGTGAGCAGCCATCAGGGCAGACGAGGAAAGGCCAGAGCAACTCACTTTTCCACAATGGATGGAGTCGTAACCTCTGCAAACAGAAAAGAGCTGAAGATATGAGTGGACCAAATCCAAACCAGTGACTGACGGTGACCCAAGCAAAGGTTGCCATGGCATAGATCCTGCTGCTTTAAAGTCAAACCAGTTTTCGGCAGCAGTCTGACAGGTCCAATCACCGCGGATATATACATAACAGATGATCCTACCTCAGTCATGGTGGTGTGCAATTCCACAAGGACTTGCGAACATTTACACGAGGCAGTAGACTAGTCAGTATGAAGTTGTTCGTGACTTCACCGAGATCTCCCAACATTACAATAAAAGCCACAGTTCAGAAAAGAGGAGCTACAATCGAAGGGCAGGTCTGGCACAAGATGTTGCATGAGACGAAAGGCCAAACGTGGAGAAGTTTCAGAGTGTCTGCTGGCTTTTCTTGCTTGCACGCAAGCCTAGCTGACTAAAGCAAACTTACGGGTACTGCCTAGAGGCTCGCCATTGGCGTCCAGAAGTGAAAGGACAAGGGGGTCCTGGAACAAGGAAGAAACTGAGTAAGAGAGGCAAAAACAACGTCTACAGACTGCACAGAAGCTCGTGAGTTGAGAATCAGGAACAAGGGGCATTGAAGGGGACAAAGACAATGAGTAGAGGGAGTCATGACTCGAGCAGTTTGGGGCATAAGCCTGGTGCCTTACAGTGAGTGACATCACCGAGAATGCATGCTCCTCATCGTCCCAGGGTCCAGCCTTGCCCGCTGTGATGCGTGCCACTTCTGTCACAAACTGCTTCTTGCCCAGCGTTGCTGCGGTGATCAGGAAGTCAACCTTTCATCGTAAGTATACAGTAGGCAAGCAAATGCTCTCAACTGATGCAACATGTGGGCATAATGTACGTAAAAGCGAATCAGTGCCACCTTGCTGATTCTTGGAAGCAGTGTTTAAAGTAGCATCAGAGTTGCACAGCTGTAAATAGGAGAATAGAAGGGAGCAGACACCGGCAAGCAAAGGTCTCACCTTTGATGGAGACACCATCTCCAGCAACTGCAAGGAACAGTATTTCCTCAACAATTGGGCTCCATTCCAACGACGCCTCCAGCAGCCAATATGCAATTCTGCATTTGTTCAATTTGAAGAACAAAAGCTTCTACTGAAGAAGTAGCCCGGTCAGTTGAGCACCACCATGCGCCCAGCCAAAGACATCAAAACCTCTCTCCTTTCTGCCCCTACTCACCTTGCGATATGTCAGAAGCGTCCAGGACTGCAAAGGGAAAGGGAATGTAAGAGCGGGATAGATGCACAGGGAGGCCAAATCAAGACCGTTCACATTGGTGCATCGCAAAACCCAATATGATGGCTGGATGCATAAAGTCAATCGCTATTCTCCACAACTAATCTGCCTGCAGAGCGTCTGCACAATGCCAGACTGAGAAGATGTACCCTACCTGCCAGATGAATGCTGCCCGGCATTTTTACTGACAGAAGCCTCCTCAATGCTGAAACTGGATTACTTTATCTAATGATCTATGCCCCTTCCACTAAAGCCTGAGGCATCCGATGTTTGCAATTGGCCACAGGCAACGAGCCAGAACGGGGCAAAGGCTGGCCAGCCTGAGCAGGCTGAGGCCCAGGCCCAGGGAGCATGAAACTCAAGAAGAATAATAGTAAGCCCAGATAATAGTAAGGTAACCGCACTGTGACGGGTAGGGTTAGTATGGTGGTTAGGGTGGGTACGGGTCCGGAGCGGGTGTTTCATTTAAGGTTAGGGTTTTTAGTGTTAGTCGGAGCTTACTATTATTTTGGCTTACTATTATCTTTCTTGAGAATTATCCAGGGAGCGACCGCCGACACTAGCCTCAGTCAGTCACGGTGGTAAAACAGGCAAGGAACCCGACCAATTTGCGCGCCAATTTGCGCCAAGTGCCTCTTGACACTTAATCCTGCTGCCTGCAGTGATTGCTTGACACTGCTCAAAGTTGCTTTGTCATCCACAAAGGTATTCTATCTATGGACTGCTACTTTTTTTTTTTACTGCAGTGTCAAGGTCACTGTCTTCTTGTCAAGGAACACAGTGACGCAGAGTCATGACGTCACAATCCTCACGCCTACCATAGGTAGCTAGCGTGCATGAGAGGCTCCGACACCTCCGCGAGACTCCGAGTCAGGATGCAGACTGATGCCAACGGCAGTCGGACTCCAGCATGACTCATGATGCAGTGCCAGCAGATGCTCCGACTGGAGACAACATGTTTTGCAGCTTCTGAATTTGGCATGAACCACATGGCGCTGCCTTTGCGCCTGCCCTTGCTGGCGGCGTTTCTCAGTCTTGCCCCGGTGGTCTGCTTCCCTGCCACCTTCCTGCTGGAGCTGTACGCAGGCAAGGGAAGCATGCCCGCCCAATAATAGTGTAATGACGAACGAAATGGCAGGGCCCCCTTACCCATGTGTGACCTCCTGTGACACGCATTGCCCAATGTCCAGGTCAGGGACATACTCTGTCAATAGAGCCCCATCGCTCACTCCCCACTGAGGTCTGGTGTCCGTGTGCTTCTCCTCGCAGGCGCCACTCTGCCCTTTTTGGGGGCTCTTCTGCTGGTCCTGCTAGCCAAGTTCTTTGCAGCGGCGGCAGCGTACGCCGTGGCCCGGTGAGGGCCGCAGCCCCATTGTGGGCCCCTTCTCTGCACATGATTGGCACTGCTGCAGCCATTGCAGTCCCGGGGCGTGCTCTCGCCTGGCGCTGAACGGGTGTGCTGGTGTGGCGCAGGTCCCCCCTCCAGCCTGTCGTCCACGCCTGCCTCGCCAACTACCGGCGCTATGAGGTGCTGCAGCTGGGGGCTGCACGCGGGGGCTGGAAGTTTATGCTGCTAGCACGCCTCAGCCCCATCCCAAACTTCATCGTCAACTATGCCCTTTGGCAGGTGCGCATCTCAAGTTCTCCGCAACAGGGAGAGCATGTTGATGTGACCAATCAGGATTCTCCATGCTGTTCATCTGGTGCCCTTTCGTGTGTCTCAGCCACTGCGCTGGCTGGCCCAACTAGAAGAGCTGTGGCACAAGCCCCTCCACACAAGCCTCTTTGAAAAGGGGGCAGGCCCCTTCCAGGGCTGACTGCAATACTTTGCTCCCTGCAGGTGCCAGTGAAGGACTTTCTGTGGCCCACCGCTGGGGCGTTTCCTGTGGTCCTGCAGACTGTGTACCTGGGCCACCTGTTGCCCAGCCTTGCCACCCTGCCCGCCGCCACCACCCCCGCAGGTGCCCCCCAGCAGCGCTGTGGTCATAAGAACATGATGGGCGTACAATGGGGAGCGACTGCTGGCATCCGCAAGGCCTAGTGTGACTAGCTTCTAAGTCTTGGACACGGCCATGCCAGTGCTCTGTCGAATGGAAATTCGCAGGACCGAACTCGTTCTATATTGTGCCTGCTTGCAGTAGGGCGGTACTGCCTGTTGTGGCTCAGCCTGCTCATCTGCACCCTGGTCCTACGCAAGGTGAGACTGCCGCCCTTACTGCGCCTTGACACCGGTCGCTTCCAGTGGAGTGGCGCAGATTCTCTGTCTATGCGCCTGCCTGCAGTATTGGCTTGGGCGGCCCGCCTGGTCTTGCTGCTCACACTGCGCCTGCCCTTCCCAGGTACGTCGAGCGTGCTACACTTGGTCGGGCCTGGAGGTCCTGCCGGACACCTTTGGGAAGAGCGCCATCCAGCTCCTGCTAGACGAGGAGCGAGGCCAGCCCCGGGGGCAGCTGCAAGGGCGAGGCGAGGAGGATGGGCTCCTTGAAGCACAGTCTATACAAATGGAAAGGATGCAACCTGGCTGATCGACCACTGGTGATGCAAACATTATTGCACCATGCATACGTGTTTGTTTTCCGCGAGTTCATGGCATGAAAGACTCCGTTCATCTCTATCATTGAGAGTCGAAGCAACGCTACCGTCCCGATCCTTGGAACAACCGCAGGAACACTGTCTAAGTGCAACAGACAATGTGCATGTCCGTACCGAGTATCTTGTGGCGCATGTGGATATAGCTTCCTACCCTACGGGCTCTGTGGGCCGCCCGCACCTGACGGCCACTTGCATGTAAACAATTGAACTTGTTAACCTACGTAGCCAACACCTTCACATCTCACACTCATGGCTAACGGGAGGGAATCTCTTGATCTCAGCTATGTTGATGTCCAAGATGTAGCATTAACTTACAACGCACCCAGGTCCAGATCGTCTTCTGTTTTGGCACACGCCATGATCATGAAACAATTCAAACGGACCATTTTTGGACTCGATAATTCTGTGTCATGAGGAGACTACAGCAGCACTGGCGACAGTTCTACAAGGAAGGCCCATCATGAAGCCATGCATGCCAGGTGTTGATTAAACAGTAATTTGCTAGGACGGATCAGCGCAAGATCCATCCAGTCCAGATTCCGCTAGTCTACAGCTCGATATGTACATGACAAAAGCAAAGGTGGCCTGCGGGCTGGAAGGTGTCCAATGCAATTGATGAGCACGAACACATTGAGAACGCAGGTTATAGCACAAGCACGAACGAGTCTAGTTCTCGTGGCGAGTTGACCAGACGGAATAGCGTAGGCACATATGCAAGTGATGCGCATGTAGCGCCATTTTTGTAGAGCTGGGCCAGCCACATTCCACATCTCAACGACCTCTTTCAGGCCCGTCGTCCGTACGTCCTCCTACAAAGACCATTTGCCTTCGTGACTTGGCAAGCCCTGTTCCCGACTGCAAAGGCCACTGACTGATCCAGTTCACCTCGAGGACTTCTGATTACCGTGGTTGGCTGTTACGGCCAAAGTTTTGCGAAAACCATAACGGAAAAATTGCTTGTTCACGTGTAACCATCTCGGCAACTCGTGATTTCGAAAGCAACAAACATCACTCGACAGCATACCCCACTCCGCCGCCGCGTCCATCTTCGTCCACCCAATCCTCCAATGTCACCGTCGGCGGCTCTCCCCGCTCCCCCTGCCCCGCCCCTCCCCCGCGCCCCTGCCCCCGCCCTGCTGCTCGTCCGCCCCCTGGTGCCGCGCGCTCGCCCGGATGGGCCGCAGCCGCTCCTTCAGCATGGCCACCAGCTCCTCGCGCGACCGCCGCTTCTGCCCAATGTCCACGTACCTGCACACACGCCCCACGCTGAGCCACCCTCGCATGCCACATCGGAGCCTCCGAAACCAAGCGCGGCCTGCAACACGATGCCTCGTCTCAGAAGCTGCCATGGCGGCTTCCACAATGCTCACGACGCTCGGCTGGCTGCGGAGGGCCGGGCGAGCGAGGTGGCGGGGTGATACCTGTCCGCCAGCTTGTGGAGCTGCCCCGTCATGGCCAGGAAGCCGACGTCGAAGAAGCCGAGCCCCTGCAGCGCAGCACGACGGGCGACAGATCAGCCGGATGCAACGAGGCAGCACGGCAAGCAACGGGGGACCCAAGCCGCACCAGAGTCCTCCCACAGCGACATGAGTGCGAGCATGGCGAGCGGCTCCTCCTGGCGCCGGGCCGGGCTGGGTGAAGCATGGGCGGCGTACCTCAAAGACGAGCGCGTCCTCGTGCGCGTGCTTGTCCAGTGTTTGCATGAAGCGCAGCGGCAGCTCCGTCCTGCGAGGAGACGCGCAGAGCAAAGGTGACACAGCCGCTGCTGGGCCACACTCGCCACGACCGGAAATTGACAGCACCACAACCACACCGCAAGGCATCCGGGCAGCAGCAGGGCCGCCATGGTGCTAGAGCCAGGGCGGAAGGGGGGGGGGGCGTACCAGTGGAGCTTGGAGTTTTGGTGGTGCACGATGTGGTAGCCGTCGTTGAACGTCTTCAGGTTGTCCGCCGCGTTCACCAGGTTGTAGCTGCGCCAGCGAGAGAGCGGCGTCATACACGAGCCAGGCTCACGGGCGCATGCGCAACAGAGCTCGAGACAGAGAGGCGCCTCGCGCAGAAGCCCGAAGCAGGTGTGTGCATCAGGCGGCACCTCCACGCCTTTCATGGGGCACGAACACAGGCAGCGCCGTTTGGCGGAAGGTCGCAGCAGAGGTGGGCCGAGAGCGAGGGGGGGAGGAGCGCGCTGACGTGAGGGCGTAGTTGCTGCGGGGGCGGGCGGGGTCGAGGAAGAGGTGCTGCGCCCAGTTGCCGAACATCATGGCCAGCGACGCCACCAGCATGGGGGCAGCCACCACCTGCAGCACAGGGCCACGCACCAAGTGGGCCCACGCAGCAGCGCACACCCACCAGGGGATGCCCCGGGAGAGAGGGCAGCGAGCATGCAGGAGAGGTGCGGGGCAAGCATGGGGCGCACTCGGGCAGGAAGGAAGAGCGAAAGGGGGCCGCGTACCCAGATGGTGGCGACGTGGTTGAAGAGCCACAGCTGGCGGACGACGGCCCTGCACGCAGGCCAAGAGGACAGTGGAGGAGACGGGCGGGCAGGGGCTGGGCCGGGAATAGGGCAGCAGTGGAGAAGTATACCGGGAGTGGAGGGGCACGAAAAGCAAGCTGCCTGGAACGGAAAGGAGTCTGGGCCGCAAGTCCTGGTGAGTCTCGAAAGCGATTAAGACGTCCAAATGGAATTGGAGGGAGCTGTTTCCAACAAGATTCTCAGTTGGGTTGGTTGTTGGAATAAGACCACAGATACAACGAAGTAACACAACAGAAAAGGAGAGGAGGAGCATGGCCGGCAGGCTCACGCAAAGGCGGCGAGCATGACGAGGGTGTGGGCGGCGAGGCGCAGCCGGCGCTTGCGCAGGGCGTACAGGGGCAGCTCCACCCAGATGGCCACCCAGAAGCGCAGCCAGTACCTGGCACGCAGCAGCAGCACAGCAGCCGCTGAGGGGAAGGGGGGCACAACACTCCCCAAAGGCGGGGAAGCATGGGGCAAGGAACGCAAGGGACAGACAAGCGCAAGGGACAGACAAGCGCCCCGGGTAGGCTAGTGTGGGGGCGAGAGCTTACAGGAGCCAGTGGAAGAAGTTGTCGCGCTGATAGACCTCCGTGCTGGACAGGTCGTGGGGGAACAAGTTGTTCTCCTGCATGCGCAACGGCACAGGCACCAGTAGTCAGCAGACAATGAGGGAAAGGACACGAAAGGAGCCGTCTGGAAGCAATGGAGCTGGGGGGAAGAACAGGCAGGCACGTTGGACCATGGATGCCCCACCAATTGGGCAACATATGGAGCGGCAGTGGAGGAGAAAAGGGCAGGGGCTTACGCAGTGGTGCATGTAGATGTGATGCAGGCGGTACATGCCAGGCCTGGCACAGAGAGACCCGGCGCCCATTCAGCACCATTGGTACAAAAGTGCGGCATGGGGGTTATGTAGAAGCAGGCCCAGCAATGCAGGCTACAGGTGGGGGCTCAGGGGAAGAGGCTGCCCAGATGTGACAGCGCGATTCCAAGTGAGCAGCGCATCTGAGAGCTGTGCCAGGTGCTCAGCTGGGAGTGAAGCAGGCCAGGAAGGAGCAGATCAAGAGTGGGGGAATGTGAGGTGTAGCAGGGGCCAGACATCCTGGGCAGGAAGGTGGGCGGCACACTCACGGCAGGCCAAAGAGGGCACACAGGAAGTACGGGCACAGGGAGTTCAAGACAGCCCCTGGCAGGCCGCTCTTGAAGATCTGCAGTTAGAAGAAAGGATAGCTGGTCAAGCCAAGAGCACCAAGGTTCCAGCCACACAGTCAATCAAAAGTCCTATTGCTAGCATCCATTGAGAAGGCACCTGATCGGGTCTTGTAGATCTCAGCTCAGTAGCCCCTGCCAATCCTTGATGGCCAGCAACCAGGAGCTGTCATTGACACTATGTGGCGGCCCTGCTGCCGGGGGCGGCACCTTGCCTGCAGGTGCTCTGCGTAGTGCAGCCCCAGCAGGAAGCGCTGCAGGAACAGGCCGTTGCTGAGCACCAGGTACGCAGCGCCCAGTGCGTGGGACGGGGGCGCCACAAAGGTGGCCACCGCCGCTGGCACCACCAGCACAATGATGTTGAACAGCAGGTACGCGAGGGGCGTGTCGCGCGGGTCGCGGAGCTGGCGCAGCAGCCACGCATCGATCCAGGCGGGCGGGGAGAAGTAGTACTCCTGGCGGGTGCTCGTCAGGTCAGTGTTGATGAAGGGAGGGGGGGCAGTAGCCCCCTCCCCGCCACCACCACCACCACTCAATACTTTCGGCTCCATAATGCAGCCGTCTTGCACTTGACAGTTGACTCTACAGTCCGAACTCTACAATCTCACTGCATCAGCGGGCTGCAAGTTGCGATTCCCACACGGGCCACAGATCTGCACACTGCACAGGCCCTGCCGCTTTTTCGCAACCGTCTGCTGCGCGTTCCTGCGCGCGGATTGAGTTGGAACCTTCAACCCACGGTTCCTGTTGGTCCATCGCAAGAACAGTGTACTGCCATGGTGCTACTACCTAGGACTATCATAGTACTGCCATGGTCCGACTGCTACCTAATCTCCAGACTTTCTCTGATTCTCATTGTCACATTGCACTTGGCGTCTGTCCCTACACCGACCCTGACAGCCGCTCAGGCCAGGCGTGTCTCCGCCCTCTCGCCTTAATCCAATCCGTTGCGCATCGCGTCTTTGTTGCCCGCTACAATGCTGCGCCACGCGCTCCGCTCGCTGGCGCCTTCGTCCCGTCAGGCGTGCGCAGCTGGGGCCGCGCGCAGTGTACACACGGTGTCGGTGCCGCCGCTGGACTATGACTATGGCGAGCTGGAGCCGGTGATCAGCGGGGAGATCATGCGGCTGCACCACCAGAAACACCACCAGGTACAAGCCCCACCGCAATGCACGCCTCTTAGGGGGCAAGCGATGGCCGCTTGCATGTATGGCATGCATTGGGGATGCATCGGCCACTGCCCACAGGGGGGACGCTGAGAGCAGTGCTGGGATGGGGGCAAGCAAGGGTAGCAGTACCCAGTAGCTCTACGTGGATCATCTACCCAGCACTCATCTATCTTGCCCCCAGCAAACCACCCATCACTCTGCTGAACTCTCGGCTGCGGATGTGGCGATCACCACTTGCAACTTGCAGTTTTTGGAGTTTGGATGCTCTTGACCAGCTCTGGCCGCAGTGGGGCCAGGCCTGGGGCTAAGGAGTCAGTGCCCATCAGAGGCTGCCACAGTGCATGGTCCACCTCGTCCTGGAGTAGCTCGTTCCCACCACTAACATTCACGCTCCCGCGGGGCTGCAGGCGTATGTGACGGGGTACAACACGGCGCTGGAGAAGCTGGAGGGGGCGCAGGCCAAGGGGGACACCCCCGCCATCGTGGCCCTCCAGAGTGCCATCAACTTCAACGGCGGAGGTGAGCATTAAAGTTTGTGCCGCGCTTGCTGACGCCTGCATCTGCCCCCTGCCCTCCCGCCCATGTGCGCTGCCGCTGGCCTGCCTGCGCGCGCTCCTTCTTCTGACTGGCGCCTGTCCTGCAGGGCACATCAACCACAGCATCTTCTGGAAGAACCTCGCGCCCCCCGCTGTAAGTCCCCCCGCTGCCCCCTCCAGCGCCCCTGCTCGCTAGCACCTGTGCATGTCACCAAGTTTGCCTCCTGCTGGCCTCTCTTTCCTCTAGCCCCACGCCTTTCCAAAACCCCGCCCCTGCCTCCGTTGCTGTGTCTGCAGAAGGGCGGTGGGGAGCCCCCGAGTGGCCCTCTGGCTGCGGCGCTGGACCAGGAGTTTGGCTCGCTGGACGCGTTCAAGTCCAAGTTTGCCGCCACCACCGCCGCGGTGCAAGGCTCCGGCTGGGGGGTGAGCCGCCCCCACCCCGCCTTGTCCCCGCCCTGCGCCTTGCTCAGCGTTGCACTTGTGCTGCCTGCCAAATTCTTGAGCTGGCGTTCAGCCCTCCAGCGCCTGTTCTCGTGGAGATTCCCTGAAGATGGCTTGTGCTTCAAGCGGCTCATGTACCGTGTTGCATCATCGTATGTCCCGATCTGATTGGTGGCCCTCTGTGTGTTTACTGCGTGCAGTGGCTGGCGTACAACCCCGACACGCACCACATCCTCATCACCACCACACCCAACCAGGTAGGCCACGCCCGACCCCGTGTGCACATCAAGGGACGAGCGGTCTAAGCCGGAGGGTTTGCTTGCTGTTGCACAGTTCGAGTCTGTGCTTGGTTGGGAACATGCGTCACGTGAGTATGCTAAAAAAGTTCAGATGCGAGCTGCTCGTGAGCGCATGACTGTGAAGCTCGGCTTGATTGGCAGCGGGGTGGGGTTGCAGGATCCGGTGAGTGCGCGCGGGCTGGTGCCGCTGCTGGGGGTGGACGTGTGGGAGCACGCCTACTACCTGCAGTACAAGAACGTGCGCCCCGACTACCTCAAGGCCATCTGGAAGGTCGTCAACTGGAAGGATGTCGAGAAGCGCTTCGCTGCAGCATCGTCTTAAGTCCTAAGGCATATAGAACGTTTCACCTTGTTTTGGAAGAGTCGCAGAAGTAGCCTTTTACTTCCGGCCAATCCGATCATGTATATACAACTCCGTCGCAGAAATTTGCTAGTCAGATTCAGAAAAGGTTCGCGCCGAGTTTGTTTGAACAACCAATGCAAGGAGTCTTTCATCGAGCTTGCACGTCCTACCCTTTGTGAAAATGCCTGAAACTGCGACAAACACTTCTGGTGAGCTGCTGGACTCACGCTTCAATATAGCTATCCGGCTGATCATCGATACCAGGGTACCGTTACTTTGAAGGGGAAGCGGGGTAGGTATTCTGATTGGAGAGGGGGGGCTGAGGCTTGGTATCCTAGATCGAGGTGGGGGGGGGAGGGGGGCTTGACGCCTTGGGCCGGGGCGCAGCCCCGGCTGCCTTTTCAACTAAAATGAGGGCAAATTTCCCCACATTTTGACCCGTTTTGTGGCTTAAGAGGCCACAAGCATGAGACGATCTTCGACTGGCTGGGCCCTGGAGGAAGGGGGGGCGTGTGGCCCTTTAAGAAATTGGCCTGTAGAATACCTACCCCAGTGCCACTTCAAAATGACGGTACCCCCACGAGGCTAATTGCAAGGTTGCGAGTGCCCAACCATAACGCAGACTCAAGAGCGACCGGCACAACATTGCAACCAAAAACGTACATATTCGGTCCATACTTGAGCACTTTAAATCAGTGCAATGCGCTCCACAATATCATTTGCATAAAGATTATGATGACATGACCACGGCCACCTGGAAACGGGCTGAGACACATGGCTTAGTCCCTTCAATCGCTCTTCCGCTAGTCTAGTTGTCGTATGCAAATTTAAATATACAGCAGTCATCTAAACTTCTAGAGGCTGCTCCGGAGGGGCAAAGGCATATATAGCACGCGTGCACATTGATTGTAATCGGTCGAGTGCGCGCAACAATGAATCATTTTGACCAGCTTCGCAAAGTAGACAATCAAAAGCGGCAAGTTTGATAAAGATCCCCTGCATGTGAAACACAACCACTCAACCACCTAATCCCGTTTTGCATTTCAAAACTTTTTGCAACTTACAATCTCTTTCCTCCATCTCCGGCGCTCTAAAGGCCCAGCCCTTTTGTGTCAATTCTGAAGATTTACTGTACAGCAAAACGAGGTTCAAGCTTGTTAGGATTCGGCGATTATGGTCAGCCGATTCAATGGGGTCAGGTTTGGACCGAGTTGAAGTTTCGACTCGGTCAGCGCCGGCCTGCGTGCTTAGAGGAGGTTAGGTGGTTGAGAGGGCCGTCGGTCCGAGCCGTATGTGAATAGTCGTACAGCACAGATGGAGCCTTGTGACTATGATCTTGGGTATTAAAGCCTAGTAGTGAGCGTTTTAGGCACTTGGCTTAAGCCTATAAGGCTAATGAGCTTTGTGGAAGGAGAGATCCGTGAAACAATAGGGAGGAGAAACACTACTAATAATATATCGTTCTTGGAAAGTTTGCGAAGAGAAGAAAGCCGCTTGTGAGACGCTTCGTGTCTTCGTCTCAGGGTGCATGGCTCCCATTAATGAGCATGAGTGCCGAGCATCGCACAAGCTACTTACAGTGGGTCTCGGCGGTATCGGTCCGGTCGGTCCGGTCGCGAATTTTCAGTCACCAATGTCAGACCTCGCGACAAAATGTGTGTACGTAGTACTAACGACCGTACTCGACGGTGCTCGAGGATTGGTCCCCGTTCATGAATCACAATTTTCTGACATTCGGAACAACAGGCATTTCTGTGAACTGCGGCAGTACAGTACCTTCCCGTCCGCACGACGATATATTGCAAATTTATAGGTCTCCGTCAGAACCTCCAACTCGAACCACCATGGAGTAGTACCGCGGTACCTAGGGTGAGAAGAAAGTGCCGATAGTTGAAAGAAGGGTGTAAGACACTGCGCATTGCAAGCCACAATGGCGGCCAACTTTGCATCTCATATGCAGCTTGTTCCAATTTGTCCTTCATGAAACACTTTCTTGAAGCTTCAAAGGACTCCTAAGGACTCCTATGTGAGATGTCGCTATGCTTGTCAGCGCTTTCGACGGGCGGCATAAGCGTCTTGCTTCTGTAGCATTCCGAATTGCGCAATTCGGGCATTTAGTGTGCGCGATCTATTGGGTGACGTCGACGGGACTTCGACGATAACCGATAGTTAGCGGTTGCATGGCGATTAAATGCGCGCGGGTTACAGCGTTACACCGAATGACTTACTGAGATAACCGCCGTAATGAGTAGGTTCGAAAATAGCCGTAGATATCCAGACCTGCGCGAAAGAGTCGGCCTTGCTTATCCGCGATCAACTGAGCCTACTAGGCTATTAGTATAGACCTGGACTAGGAGTGTGACTCTACTTGAGTGAGTGTAACATAGCACTCGGACCACATAGCTTTAGCGCCGCTTTTCTCCAAAAACTCGATAGGTATTGTGTGAACTTGATCTTTCGATCATTCATTCCCAACAACGCCGTGTTTCAACGGGTTATGGGCCCACGGCTCACGACGGCACACCACGGCAAGCATTCAAGAGTAGATCTCCGGGAGGGTGGAGATTGAATCTCTGCGCCAATGGTCGGCCAATGGTTTCTCTTGTGAATGAAGGCATGATGGGGGCAATCTGCTTTATCGTGGACGCTCCTTGAGCTAAACGACGTTTTAAAGCCCGTAAGGGGGCCGGGATCAAGTGGCAGGGAAAGCCCAAGAAGAAATTTGTGTCCACCTTTGGTCCTGAGGAAGAAAAGAAACGGAACGCAATCCCTAAATTGGCCGACGGATACAAGATCCACATCGATAAGTTGGATGTCGAAAACTATAGAACGTGGAGTTTGAAGATGAAGTTTCTTCTGACTTCCAAGGATCTATGGAATGGAACGGAGGATCCCGTAGCGCAACCAGCTCCATCAAAGAAAGCGTTGTCCATCATCGGGCTAAACGTTGAGGATCACCATTCGGGGTCGATTGATGGGTGCAAAACCGCAAAGCTGGCGTGGGATCTCCTTGAGAAGACCTACAAGAGCAAAAGCAATGCAAGGAAGATGCAGCTCAGGCAAAGAGTTGGCATACTTTCAAGATGAAGTCGGGTGAGCCCTCGGACCATGTATGTGGTCGGGCAAAGGATTTGTATATGGACTTGATCGCCACCGGTTTTGAGATGAAGCCGGATAAGTTGGCGTGGAGCGTACTGGCGGGATTGCCCAAGACGTAGTACCCTGAGAACAATTCTAGAGGCTTTGAAGAGCGCCATTAGCCTTGTGGATGCGATTCTGCCGAAGCTCTTAATGCATGAGCAGTGGTTTAAGGAGTCGTCCAAGGAAAAGGGCGGCGGTGGGTCGGACACCGTTGTGGCCTATGTGGCAGGGCGGAAAGGGAGCAAGGAGAAGGGCCACGGCAAGGATGAAAGCCGGGGCAACGGCCCGAAGTGCTACAATGGCAGGGAGTTTGGTCACAATTGCCCGGAAGTGCAGCAAACCGGACAAGCGCGAGCACAAGCCGGAGCGGAAGAAGGGGGGAAAATGTGTCGAAACACAGCGTTGTTGGAAGTAATCTTGAATCAATCAAGTTCACACAATGTATATGGAGTGTTCCGAGTCACGGCCTATATGTCTAGGTCTACACTTCAGCCTAGTTAGTAGGCTCAATGAAGTGTCACCTAGTAAGTATAAATTTTCACTCTATACCGTACTTCGACGGCTATCATCGAAGCTACAGAATATCAACGGTTATCGCCAAGTTATTCGGGTGTAAAGCTACAGCCCTAAAGCCCTCGCGCATTCAACCGTGTAATTGTAACTACGAGCTATCGTCCAATTAACGTCGACGTCGTGATCCTAAAACCCTAGAATCACCCAGAGATTCGGTCTCTAAATGCCCTTATCTCAACAGGAAACCTCCCAAGAGTGTGGCCTTTAGCGTCATTGAGGGAGTGTGTACCGACGAGTGGCTCGCCGATTCGGGTACTATTTCCAACACCTAACCGTGGACAAGAGCCTATTTGAGATCCTCGGATTGTTCGGGGGGAGTGGCCGAGAATTCACGTTTGGGGAAAAGGGTACCCTATTGGCAGAGGGGACCGGCTCGATTGACCTGCGGTGTGCGACACTGAGCGGAGATAGATTGGTCACTCGGCAGAACGTGATGTATGTCACGGGGGTGGCAACGATGTAATCTCGGGGAGCACGGCCACCGAGATTGCGTTAGTGTTGATCAAGGAGAATGGCAACTCCGAACTTGAGGTTGACGGGGAGGTAATCCTTGTTGCTCGGAAAGTGAAGGGAATCTACGTGGTCAACCGGGCGGAAAAGGACACGTGCTTCCTAATGAAAAAGCCGGAAACGGCGGAAATGTGGCACCGACGGTTGGGACAGGCCGGGTACGAAAACTTGGCGGAAATGGTGCAAGGCGAACTTGTGGAAGGTCGGGATGGAACCGAGTGCGTTTATGGCGCTCAAATCCTCGGTGTGTGAACCCTGCATTGTGGGCAAGCAAACTAGGCTCCTTCTCTCTGAATCCGACTCCATGAGCACGGAGCCTCTTGAGCTATTTCCCATGGACGCCTGCGGGCCATGCCGGTAACCTCGGTATGGGGGGGGGGAGCCGGTACTTTGCCACGTTCTTGGACGAATATAGCGAGCTCTCGGTTGTAGTTCCCATGAAGCAGAAGAGCGAGGTGGCCAAGGTCACAGAGCAATCGATGATCACTGTTCACTGATCACTAATCAATCGATTGGAGTTGCAATTGGGGAGGAAGCTCAAGTCGGGAAGGACGGATCGGGGCCCTTGAAGACGTTCTTGGGGGAAAGGGAACACGAGAACACCGCCTCCTATAGCGGCGAGCAGAATGGGTCGGCGGAGCGATTTAACCGGAATTTGAAGAGAGGACTCGGGCGATGCTCGAGGACTCGGTGTTGCCCAAGGAAGTGTGGGCGGAAGCCGTGGTGACGGCGAACTACACCGGACCCGGACGCCCGTGAGCGCCCATGGGAGGACCCCCTAGGAAGCGTTCTCCAGTGAAAAGTTGAATGTCGGGCATATGAGGGTTTTTGGGGCCCGAGCGTTCTGCCACGTTCCCAAGCAGCGGAGGCGTAAGCTGGTTCCGGTGAGCAAGCGATGTGTGTTCGTGGAGTACGAGCCGGACTCGAAGGCATATAGGTTGCCCCGGGATCGCGACTGGAAGTTCATCATCTCCCGGGACGTCATTTTTGACAAGGGGATCGTGTTGAGATTTAGAAGTCTTTGGTCTTAATCTCTGTTAGAATAAAGAAGTCTTTGGTCTTAATCGCGGTTGAGATTAGGGAGAGTTTGTCTTGATTATGCCCTAATATCCTATACCATTGTATTGTGATTGGTTCGTTGTGTGATGCATAGGTTTGGTCAAAATGAGCCGAGAGTAGTCTTAATGTGAGATCGAATGAGGCCGAGATTAAGTCTTAATGCTTGCAAGATTAAGGTCTTCATGTAAGCGAGATTGGTCTTAATGTGCTGTAAGATTGACGTCTAACGGTGGTTAAGATTAAGATCAATCGTGATAAAAGACTACCAGGATTAAGAGCACGCAGATTAAGATCAGATTAGGATCAGATTAAGGTGAACGCAGACTGAGACCGCGCACATTTCCAGCACGACATCAAAACCATTTAAAAAGTCAAGTCGTGTGGATCATCCGATGGTAGTTGTTGAAGTGGTTGAAGCTAGGCCGCCGATTTGAATTTTGGAATACCTCGGCTAAAAGTAGTCTCCACGTAAGCTAGAGTAGACCAAGCTACGGGATTGGACTTGCCATTGGATTCTCGACTTATGATAGATACTCATTCCTAGTAGTTGTGCACTTGAAAGGCGCTCAAAGACGCTTTTCTTTTAAGAGATCGGGGGAAACGGGGTTGTCGAGCTTGGCTCCAACCCCACGGAAGGTTCCTAGACGGCGGAAGGTCACGGCGCAGAGGTTCACACGGAGGCCCAGGAGGGCCTCAAAGTTGAATCCGCGCAAGGGGACGCGGCCGCTCGCGCGCCCGACGACCCCGCGGCCTCCGCGCGCGCTTTACAAACAGTCGAAAATTAGGGCAAGTCTGAAACTGTGCGCGAGATCAGGGCCGGAAAAGATAGAGAAGGATACCGGTGCAAACACCGACTTCCCAGAGGTACCGCGCGCGAGAGAGACGCGGACGGGGGGTGTGATACCGTGCTAATTTAGCTGCGGAACCGAAAGCGAGGGAGCACCTTAAAGGGTCGGGGGAGCACCCTGAACCGCAGATCGATCACGAAACCGTAGGTGGAGAAGAGAGTGAACTATGGCAAAAGTCGATGGACGAGGAGATGCAGTCCTTGTTGGAGAACGGGACCTGGAAGCTCGTCGAAAAATCGGAAGGAGTGAAACCGGTTTCCATGAAGTGGTTTTACAAGATTTAAGCGAGACGCTCTCGGAAATGTCGAGCGGTACGATTCGTGGTTGGTGGCGAAAGGGTACCTGCAAAAGCAGGAAATTGACTTTGAGGATGTCTACGCCTCAGTGAGCAAGCAAGCACACCATATTGCATGCATGACTGGCGGTGGTCGCGAGCGCGATATGGAGCTGCATCAGCTGGACGTCAAGACGGCATTCCTCAATAGGAAGCTGTGAAAAGAGATCTACATGGAGCAGCCGCGGGGATACGAGCAAAGCGGGTCCAACATGGTTTGCCACCTTAAGCGCATTATGTACGGGTTGTGCCAGGCGCCGCGTGCATGGCACGTGCGCTTAAAGGAGGAGCTCGGGAAACTCTGAGTTTGTGGCGTCAATGGCGGACGCGGCGCTCGTCACGGGAATAATAGCCGGGGATCGGGTCTATGTAGTGGTGTGGGTGGACGACATCCTAGTGGCGACCCGGGGAGCGGACCGCATTGCGAAAGTAAGGCGCATTTAGGGGACAAGTTCGACGTGCACGACATGGGAGGGCGAAATACTTCCTTGCATGGAGCTGACGCGCAATAGGGAAGCGCACACCCCCAAGCTAACGCAAAAGAAGCTGACCGGAGAGCTAGTCGGACAATATGGACTGAAAAGCGCTCAAGCGCGCAGCGTCCCTCCCGAAACGGGGAACAATTGACGAAAGAGGGTGAGTCCCTGGACACAAAGTGGCTTCCCTACAGTGAGTGCGTAGGAAGCCTGTTGTACTTGAGTGTGTGCAATAGGCCCGACATTGCACAAGCGGTGGGCGCCCTTGCGCGCTTATGGCGGGGCGGACAGAGGAGCACTGGCGGGCGGCGCATGGAGTTGTGCGCTACATGGCGGGTACGGCAGAGGACGGGGTTATGTTTGGGGGGAGCCGAGAGACTCTTTGCGCTTATTGCGACGCAGATTACGCGGGTGACGTGGACACGAAGCAGTCCACAACGGGGTACGTCTTCCTCATGTATGGGGGGCGGTGAGCTAGTCGAGTAGACTGCAGCCAACGGTGGCGGCCTCAACAGAGGAGGCGGAGTA
Source organism: Klebsormidium nitens (assembly GCA_000708835.1). Lineage (NCBI taxonomy): Eukaryota > Viridiplantae > Streptophyta > Klebsormidiophyceae > Klebsormidiales > Klebsormidiaceae > Klebsormidium > Klebsormidium nitens. The sequence goes on along the minus strand of DF237341.1, from coordinate 2,424 downwards.
CATGAGCGCAGCGCAAGCAGTTAAGGCGGCGCTGTGGTTCCGCAAGCTCCGGGGTGATCTTGAGTTGGACCTTGGGACGGTCCAAATCTACTGCGACAACCAAGGGGCAATTCGGCTTTTAAGGTCGATTTCCCTAATTCGGAGATTCAAAACCCTATTGCCCGTAGCTGAGAATCATGAAGACGTCTTCATTTCTATCTCGAGCTTCGCTTTATCTTTTTGAGATTCGTCTTTCGCATAAGCAACGACACATGAATTGCTATCTATGAAGCTCTAGTCGGCAGAAAGGAGGTACTCTGTCTACATGCCACGACATGCTCAAAACATGCTTTCTGGGGCGTTTTGGAGCAGCGAGCACTTTTACGTGTTGGCGTACGGGAACCGTTTGACCAAATTTTTTGGAATGAGCAAGGGGGGAACTTGTCATTCGACGAGTAAAGACCTGTTTGGAACATTTTCCAACAAACCTTGACAGAGAAATTTTCAGTGGGCACCATCACATTTGGACGAAAGCGCAAAAACCTCTGAAATCGGCGTTCCGTCCAAAAGTGATGGTGCCCATATTGAAAATTCCTCTGTCAAAGTTTGTTGGGAAATGTTCCGAACAGGTCTTTACTCGTCGAATGACAACTTCCCCCCTTGCTCATTCCAAAAAATTGGTCAAACGGTCCTTAGGCGCCAATACGTAAAAGTGCCCGCTGCTCCAAAACGCCCCAGAAAGCATGTTTTGAGCATGTCGTGGCATGTAGACAGAGTACCTCATTTCTGCCGACTAGTGCTTCATAGATAGCAATTCATGTGTCCTTGCTTATGCAAAAGACGAATCTCAAAAGATAAAGCGAAGCTCGAGATATGAATGAAGACATCTTCATGATTCACAGCTACGGGCAATAGGGTTTTGAATCTTCGAATGAGGGAAGTTCGACCTTAAACCACCTGATCCCTTCACAGCGGTCGAAGCACATTGACGCGATTCATCACTTTGCACGGGAGCGTGTGGCACGCAAGGAGGCCGCGTTCGCGTATCGCATGACGGAGGACATGAAGGCGGACAACATGACCAAGGCGTTGGCACCGGGGAAGTTCAAGAAGTGCAAGAGCGACATAGGATTTGCAAAAGTCATTAGTGTCTGGGGGAGTGTTGAGATTCGGGCATTACGTGTGCCCGATCTTTTTGAGTGACATCGACGGGAGTTCGACGATAATCGATACTTAGCGGTTGGCGATTAAATGCGCGCGGGTTACAGCGTTACACCCGAATGGCTAATTGAGATAACGGCCGTAATGAGTAGGTTCGATAATAGCCGTGGATATCCACATTTGCACGAGGATATCCACATTTGCACGAAACTTTTGGCTTGCTTATCCGCGGTCAATTGAGCCTACTATCCGAAGCAAATAATCATCTCGAGAACGGAGTGTGACTCAAAGGGTTATGACCATCGTATCGAAGCTGTAAATCGTAAATATAAAACGGGAGGGTACTCACATTCTCTGACAAGCAAAACACATCCTTAAAGTGACACAGCACTTTGATTGAAGTAAGTGTCGTATTGTCCGCGCGCATTACCAGGCTGGAGATTCCACGTTGCAACGGTCGCAAAATTGGCGCCGTCGAAAAAAAACGGCTATTTTGGATCGACGGATGTGAGCAAGCTAGGTAGGATGCGGCGAACTTACACACTCGGTACTCCATTGGGTACTGGATCACCGACAAATTGGAAAATATAGCCCTTTTATAGAGAGTGAATGTGTACACTCGACATGTACAGACTCGCGCGATAAAGCTCATGTCTAGGAGCTTGCTTGTCCTACATTGCTCATCCATCATTCTAGCTCATTTCTTGGGGTAGGTTCTTGCTTCAATTCGTACAATGGCTGAAGAGCGCTCTCCAAACACTTCGTCGCTCTTGCCTCAACAACGGTGGGTGATGCTTCAAAATCGGGCGGAAGCACACCTCATTCGGGCGACAAAGCTCGAAGACCTACTAATTTCGAGCAAGAAAGCATACACGGAGTATTTGCTTAGTATTGACACGGAGAAGCAATATAAAACGCTTTGCGAAAAGGCATATCTTGCAAAGGCGGAAGCTTTCGAAACGAAGAAAAAAAGAGACCGGGTTTACATTCTAACACGCAAAGCTTGTTGTTGAGCTTAAGAACCTAGAAGAGGAGACCCATAGGGAGCTCGAGCTCACTGCTAGCTCAAGTGTCGCAACTCTTTCCACCCCCACAGCCCTTGACGACACTGTTAGAATCCGGTGATTATGGTCAGCCGGATTACTCCGTGATTAGGGTTCGGACCGAGTTAGGGTTTGAACTAGTGAGCGCCGGCGTGCGTGCACAGCGGTTAGGCGGTTAACCTTGGAGGTTAGGCGGTTGAGAGGGCCGCCGATATGGAGCCGTAGATGAGGATATCGATGG
>DF237342.1:32736-86536 GCA_000708835.1 Klebsormidium nitens | reverse complement strand
CGGTCCTATTCATAATAAACCGGCCTAGGCAGCGCGGCGCTATCCCTCTCGGGGAACGTCTGTGTGAGCCTTGCACGAGCCGATCTTGCCTACCCTATTCTGTCCCTTCCCATCACACATTCGCAGTGCTTCGCACTGCGATCATCTATTAACGTTCTCGTTAATAGCTGAGAACCTCCAGCGGCTTGGGTTCGGCGGCTGGCCCACCGCGGCCGCGTATCACTAGGCGGTCCGCGGCACGCGGCTGCACTAGTACGTGCGTTCGTCACGCCAAGGTTGAAGTCTGTCAGCGAGCATGCCGACGAATGCCACAACATGATAACAATGACAGGAGCCTGAAAAAGCGACGATGCGGTGCAAGCCTCGCGAGAGCTTTTCCATGCAAGAACAGATTCATCACTGTCGAGGAGCCCTCGACGAAAGGGACTCATCTCAAAGAAGCTGACTGAAGGGTCTTAAATCAAGGGATTGCAAGGAAGAGCGAAGCAAAACTTATTGCAAGGCAGGACTATGGTCTCAGTTAGGAGAGAGGCAACGTACAATCTAATGGGCCGAAAGTACTAGCAGACCACAGTAGAGACATCTACGTTCAGCCTTCATAGAGTCGGCGAAAGGGCGAGTGGACTTGACTCCTTCACTTATATGCAAGAGGGACAAGCAGCCTCTACAAGCATGGAGGACGGCGATCTGGATAGATTTGTAGAGCGCTGCGCCGCCCTGCTTACGTCAGAGAGTCCAGAAGAGATTCTGAGCGGTGCTCGATTGCTGAAGAACGCACTTGAAAGCGCAGGTGAAACGGACAGCTACTCTGGGAAACTGCAAGAGCTGGCTGCATTTGATGGAGGGTTTGTTTTGCTGGTGGTTTTGGGAAGGGTTCTGCATGCACCTAGCAGGCGCCCAGGCATGCAGACGTACTCAGTGGTCCAGGATTACGAAGAAACGGTCTCCTCTGACGAGGATAAGCAAGAATCAAATGCTAGCGACCCTCTTAAATTCGCCAGCACTGGGGCTCTCTTGAGGCTGACAGACAGCAAAGTGGTTGTCGATTTCTTGCTGAAGGATGGGGCAGTCGCTAGAGCTTTAGCAGAGGAGTTCACCCTCGATTTGACAATGGGCCTTCAGAGTCTCTTCTATGAAGACCAAGCAGAAGTCTCTGGTGTTGAAACAGCCTTCGTGCGCTTTGGGGTAGACGGCTTGGCCAATCTAGCCAGGACCTCGAAGCTGTTCCGAGACGCTCTGAAGAGTCTTCCGAATATATATAACGGAAATCTTCGACGGGTTCAAGCGCGTCTTCTCGAAAGACTTTTCCAAACGACTCACATCTGACCCAGAAATGGTTCGGGACCTCAGATACCTCTCGTCAAGCTTTTTGGCGTCGCTAGCATTCGCAGCGGACAGCCAGGTCTGGGCTCTAGAGAAAGGCTTGCTTGACATCATCTGCACGGTCTTTGGGAGTACGCACAGGCGTGAGATAGCCAGCTCGCTTGTTGCCGATGACGACAGTCGGCGGCTCAAATGTCCAGCACGCAAATGCAACCTGGTGCTGGTGCGCTTGATAGAGACAGAGGAAGCTTTGAAGAAGCTGCAACAGCTCGACGCTGTCTCCCGTCTCAAAGTCCACAAGGCCATCATCAACGCGGCGTCACCATAGTCAGAGGGATTTTGGAGTCGCCTCAGCGCGATCTTATCAGGCCAGGTTCCACCCAATCTCAGGCGAATGGACGGCGACCACCCTAGGCCTGGTGCCTACAGCTCCTACTCGGACGAGCGTTGGAGGTTCATCAGGAGGCATGCTACTTTTGGGACCTACCCTGCGGAAATTGTGTGCTCTTGGAATCAGTGCACTGCTGGGCCCGAGCCAGAATCGGGGGGGTTCAGCAAGTGCGCGCGCTGTCAAGTGGCCCGCTACTGCAGGTAAGCCTGGAAGCACCTTCAATCGGGAGGTTTTGAGAGACACTTTGCTAGCAGCCAGGAAAGACTTACTTTCCTTTGATCGGTCCAAAATTCGCATGCGGCATCGCGCTTAAAGGAAAATAACCTATAGCAGATACCGTTGATGTCGACCTTTCAGACCAGCTTGAAGCCTCTGTCCTCATTAAGAATCTCTCATGAGGATCACAACAACAGAAAGTAGGAACTTTGCTGTCTAGGTTGTGCTTCATCCCATTCGACCTTAATTTTGAGGAAGCATTCAAGTGTGCTTAGCGGAAGGAAGGCTCTTATCTTTCTCAGTCTTTCTCTGCTCTACGAGGCTTTCCCTTCAACATTGTCATCCGAGCGACTTGAGCATGTCTCTTCTTGTTATCTAATTTGGATTTTCCACGGTTGGCCATATCCCCACAATTAACTCAATCTCATTACTCATGACGTTTTGATTCGGAGAACACATCAAAGAAGAACCACTCCTTCTCATAAGCTTGGACTCTTACCTTTAAACTGCAAGCTGACTGAGTATCCGACTTTGTTTTTGTAGCAAGGAGCACCAGAAACTTCATTGGAGGACTCACGGGAAGCACTGCCAGGCCCCAATGGTCATCGGAATCGCGGAACCGAAGTCGAGCCCGAAAGGAGGAGGCGCGGGCGAAGGAGCTGGTCCCGCGTGACGGATGGCATGTCACCTTTGAAGAAACAAGAAGACCCAAAGAAGTAATGATCTTTCTTGGGAATTGATGGATGTTGACGCGATCGGTGGCTGGGATCGTTCTTTGCACTCCCTTACAGTGGCACATACGATAACTGACAGCACCAATTGAGAGCCCTTGAAAGTCATTCAATTGAAGCAGTTGGGGTTTCTTAGATTCACGAGAGTGGTCGAAATTCATCTGCGTAAACCGTTGGTTTCCCTATTGTTTGAGAAGAACGTAGACTCGGGGCTCCACAAACGCCCCACGTTGTGCATGACGCGTCATAAACCATCACCCTAACACATATTGTACAGGTTGCAGCTTCTTGTCTTATACTATTATGCCTGCCGTTTGAAGTGGGAGTCGCGCTTGATTCTAACATTGTCGATGACCATGCGTGCCGATAAGTGAGATAAGCGAGACCATGTGGCAAAGTTTGCATATCTTCGCACATGGTCCTTCTGTCAATTAAATTCCGACACAAACTTCGCAGCTGCTTGTCTGGTAAGTCGCTGCTCGCAGTGGATAGCATGGTATGTGATTTATCTGATTTCCCCACTTTACGACCGGCACCTCTGCAATGCCCTTACATGTAACCGCCGTCTTCTTCCGACCCAGTACTAAAACGTCCATGGTTTTGAGCGTGGATATATCCTGTTTCAGAGCGTTCTGTGGGAAGAAAGGCCATCAACTTCTATGGATGGCGACCATACTACTCTAAGCGTCGTAATCTAAGATAAAGCCACGCGCCAAAGCCCAAGAGCAGCCATTTTCTTCTAAGTATGTGGTTCCAGCCGCAGGTCTAGCTCTCGTAATTGATGACGTGAGTTCAATTTGCCAATTGAGGGCGTATTGAAGGTCGGGCCAGGACTGGATCGGCAAACTCCATGGCCAGGCATGACGATCTGCATGAGTATCCACAGGTCTCCGCATGATGGACCTGATTATACTTTGAATGACCGTCCTCCTCGCGAGATGCCCGTTCAGCAGCTAGACCTTCGACTCGTGCCAGCATCATGTGCACAAGCCAACGTGAACTCACTGGTATGACAGACCGGATTGCAACCATGTGCTGCTTATAACATTGTTGTACATGGTGAGTCACCATCTTTATAAACCGTACCCACCATGATGGGCGCTGACGGAATGTATCTGTGTAAGACCAGCCGTAGTACGATTCTGGGCCAATCAACCGCACTCAAGCCAGTACGTCGAACAGCTCAGCGGCCGAGATCGACTATTCTGATCAGAGGACTTCTTCCGCGTACTGAAGTGAGACTCTCTCTGCAGACTGTCGCATACCTTGCCTCAGACCATGCCGGGAACCGTTCGCAACTTAGGAATTCTTGGAAAAAGGGTTGAGAAGATGGGCGCCCATCAATTCGTCTTGCCGCGCAAGAAACGTGGTCATGAGAAATACTTAGTCTTGGCCCGTGGCGAGCCACAAGCATGCTTGTAAACAATCCTACCTGTCCATGGAGGGACTCCACTACTCTCAAAAGTTCCGACGCAATGAATGGATGTTAGTAGTACAACAAAACAATGGAATGTTCTGCAATTACTTAGTGATTGAACTCTACTGAGCCGCGGCATCTATGCTCCAGCATCATCATCGAGTCCCTCGCCCACCTCTTCGAGGTCTTCATCGGCGCTTCACGGTTGCTGCACGCCGTTTCCGGACACCTTTGCACGTCGTCTACAGTCTGTTCTTCGCCTTTTCCGTGGGGTAGGTCCCGCCCCACTGACCACTGATACGCTATCAGCGGCTGGCAATGCGCGCGCCTGCCAGCTGGCACCCTGGCCCGACCCTTTATTTCCTCGGGGCCACAGCCCGCCTTTCGTCACCGTCGAAAGCCTTCGCTGTACAAACGCTCAAATGTGTAGACGCTCCCTCTCATTGATTCAGCCGCTGCTGTAAGCGTCACCTCAGTCGTCAATTAACCAATGCTTCAGCCCGGGCTCCGTCGCGTGGGGGGTTGCCACACACCCTTCACCGAGCCCCCCAGATCGAGTGCACTTTGTACCCTACGGGTCGAGCCCCCGCTCGCTGCGGGTTACTCCTCATCGTCTTGCTGACCCAAAAACTTCCCCGCTCTCTAAGTGTCCAACATTTATTCCTCTGAGTCACCCTTTCCGCAAACCAACATCCACTCAACCCCGCTTCTCCTTCTTGACCCCGCTTTCCTTCTTGACCCCTCCTTTGCTCGTCACCCTGAGTTCCTTCTTTACCTTCTTTACCTTCTTAACCCCGGGTTCCCGCTTGACCCCATTTTCCCTCTTCCCCTCGTAGGCCGTGGTCTTTCCGACCACCTTCCCTTCGACCGGTACAAACGCAAACGCCCGGCAGTCGTCTTCCCGACCGTCCCACTTCGCCCGGAAGATCCGGACGAGTATCGTCACGCCGACGGCATCCGAACCGTTCGGAACGGCGACCTTTTCGCGGACGTCCAAGATCACGTGGTCGCCGAACTCCAGCTGGTGGTCCACCGCGAACTTGCGCCAGCCGCCGGACAGCCCCTTCTGTTGCTCGATCAGCAACGTGGCTTCCCAGACGAACCCGCGCGCGTTCTGGAGGTAGACCTTGCAGTCGCGGGGCAGATCAAGCGCGTCCAGGAAAGCGGGCGGCAGGCCCTGCGATAGAGGATGTGAATGCTGGGTATTCCATAATGTAGTAAAGTCCGCTGAATAAAACCGCGCGAGTTCTGGAGGTAGACCTTGCAGTAGCGCGGCAGGTCCAGCACGTCGAGGAACGCCGGCGGCAGGCCCTGCGGTTGAAGAAGTGAGTATATGAGTTTCTGAACGGTTATAAAGTTTCGGATTATCTCTTGGATAAGATCGTGCGCGTTTTGGAGGTACAGCTTGCAGTCGCGAGGCAGATCCAGGGCGTCCAGAAAAGCGGGCGGCAGGCTCTGCGTTAGAAAGAGTGCTCAATTGAAACCCTCATGAGTTTTTCTGAACGTTCTTCAAATTACACCCCGCGCGTAGTGGAGGTAAACCTTGCAGTCGCCGGGCAAAGTATCGATTCGAGGAAAGCGGCGGCAAGCCCTGCGGTGACAGAAGAAGTGACTATGTAATTCCTTAGACAACTATAAAGTCCTCTGAACCTTTTCTAAAGAGGCCCTACGAGTGACCGACGAGTAAACCATCAACTCGACTGTCCAAAGGTGCGGCGAGCTACATCCAATTGCCCCTTCAACAGCGGCCAAAGGCGACGTTGGCTCACAGAAGTCTCTTCCACAGGTCGAGGGTTCTGATTAGAAACACCTCAGCATGTCCTCTCGATTCGGTATCTGCCAAGTCCGTCACTGTTTAAAGAAGGACTTTGCTTAACCCACCCTCCAAAAGACGCGGTCCACGTGCGACGTCTTCATGTCCAGCACGAACGGCAGCCGTTCCGCCGGAATCCGCTTTGCAGCCTTCTGCGCGGCCGCTGCCGCCGCAGCGATTTGCTCTTTGCTCGGCTCAACGTAAACGCGCCCAGTAACCTCCTCGAGATGCCGCCGACGGCCGCTTTCGGGGTCCCGGTTCTTCGGGTTCTTCTCGAAGTGGAGCTCTCCTGCAGCAACCGATGCAGAGTCGTGTTCTTCGCAGACTTCGCCAGGGAGGAAGAATAAATTAACGAGTGCCTCTCGGGGTAAATTTTTTGATCGGAAGCACTTTGGATGGACCCTAAGCACTAAATACGAAGGCGATGCTTCTGAGTAAACCATTGCTTGGCTGGCGAAGTACTCGGTTATCAGCTTTTGTATGTACAAGACAAATCCTGACATCTACAGTGCTTATAAGCAAGTACAGTCCTCTATCAGAAGGAGCAGCTTGATGTTGTCTTTCTCGATCATTTTTACGATGCATTCATCCAGCCGCCAGCATGCTCTGTGCAAGAAGTCGGCCAATTGAATCTCATTCTTTTTCGCAGGTCCGGCGAAGCGCGTCAGGCGAATATGCCACGCCCTCTTTCATCCGTGCGACTGATGTGTGCAAAAGTCAACGAAGCAATCTTAGCTAAGGTGGAATACGCCCTGAAAGCGCCCTCACTCTCGCAAACTGAAAAACTTCACTAAGTTTACTACAATATTTATAGCAAGTAAGAAGTTCATCAAAAGGATTGTGATAGCTGATTGAAAAATGCAATGGGCTTACCCTTTTTCGTCTTCCCTGGGGCCGCCCCGAGTGACCGGGGCGGAGTACCCGCCCCCGTCTTCGCTTTGCTCGTCTTCGCTTTCGCCGTTTTCTTCAGCTGCTTCGGAGCGGGCGATGCAAGCGAAACCTCCGTCTCTGCAGTAAAAGGATGAAATGGATCAAGCTCAGCCCATCTCACTTTTTTCGGTAGTGAACGTAAGTGGAACTCTGCAGGATAACTGTGCGGCTGATTCCAACGTCTCCTTTTCTTCTTTTCAGATTGATCGACTTGCAGCTTCCGTTTCCGCGGATATGAAGATTCCATCAATCTGTCCTGGCGAGACAATGGAAGGATTACCCGCAACAAATGCCGGCTATTATCACTCCTTCTTACAGATTCAAGACGTTGGAAGCTCGCAATTTTGTGGTCGTGTGTTGCGCGATGGCCAGTAGTCTTAGCCTTCAACAGGCCGCTCTTTGTAGACATCACTCTCTGAACAGCGATGCCATTGACAAAGACCGAAAAGCAGTCTTCCGAGCGCGTCATGAGACCCTAGCCGCTGAGCTTCTTGTTGAAACGGAGCCGCTTGCTAAGCTAACAAACAACCATAAGTCGGACAATCAGCAGTTCGCTAACGCGAACAAAGAAGTATTCCCCAGAACGCAGCTCTCGGCAATCGATCAAAGAGAGACTTAATCTGAAACGCAGCCGCTTGCTAAAATTCGCAAAAGAAGCGACAACGATAACGCAGACATTTGCCCTCCGCTTTTTCGACAGCCCACCTGAGCCTCGTCTCCTTTTGGCGCCAGGCCCTTCCCCGACTCGGATCTCCTCCCCTCCCACCAGATCACGCTCGACTCCTTGCGTCTCTTCCAGGGGGGTCCTCTCCACCTTTTCGAGCTTGACAACCGGACCCCCCCGGACCGGTTGGATCCTCGGCCGCCCGTTCCCAAAAGTGGATGCTAAATTCGGACCGCTTTCGTCGGCACGCGCTTTCGTCGAGCTATTGGGGGCCTTTGCGTTTGGGGCAAGATCCGAGAGTTTCGCCACTTTCCGGGGGGGTGCAGGGCCGAGCTCGGGCAGGGGGATCCCCTGAGAGTAGTCCCTTTCCGGGGGGAGGCCGTCTGGGAGGTTGAGGAGTGCGGCTAGTACCTTTAGCTGCAGAAAGAAGGATGGAGCAGGTGTTCAGAAAAAATGACATTTACTCCCAACTTTTTCGAACACAGAAAGAAGGATGGAGCCGATATCATGGAAGGTGAAATTGCCGTAGTATCTTCCGCTGCTGAAAGAGGATAGCAGGATCAGACCGGTGAGCTGTGTATAAGCACAAATTAGAGGCAACCGCAGGAACGACGATGAGTTACCGCTTGGTTCAGCTGAGACTTCATGTGTGGGTGCGACTGAGCATGACGAACGAGAGCGTGATGTCAGCGCTGAGAAGCGACCCGAGTGCTCCAACTCAAGGGTGTCAGACATTTGAAGTCTCAGCCTTCTCAAACCTGAAAAGTCGACTTGTTGTCCGCGAACAATGAAGCAGACCGTGTGCAGACAACAGATTTTCTGGAGATCTTTTTCTGGAAATCTCTAAAACTTGCAGCTTACGAAGCTTCCAAATCTTCGGCTCACCTGCGCTTCATTCACTTTCCGCTTCTCCCCCACTTGCACTCTGCCCGCCGCCCTGATCCTCCTCTCCCGCGTTCCCGTGGCCCCCGTGCAGTCCTCTTCCTTGCCCCCCCGCGACGCTTTGAAAATGCGCACGTGGAAAACGTACGGAAACACCATCTCGAACACGAGCGCGTCTCCGACTTCGAGACGGTGGTCAATCGAGAACCCGCGCCAACCCCCGCTTAACCCGCTCGCGTCGTGGAGCAGCAGGGCGTGCCAGACGCCCCCCCGGGAGTCGACGAGAGCGACCGGTTGGTCGGTCTGGAGGTGTGTCTCGCACGAGAGATACGTGAAGCCCCCCTGCGAAAGTGCATTAGGATTAGGCGGATCATTTTTTTGGAATTTTCGGGGTTGAAGAGTCAAAGGGTTGCAGAGTCAAAATCGAAGAGTTGTGGATGAGCAGGGCGTGCTAGACGCCCCCCCGGGCGTCCACGAAAGGGACCGGTTGGTCGGTCTGGCGGTGGTTCTCGCAGGAAAAACTCGTGAAGCCGCCCTGCTCGGAGAGGGAGTACGGGATGAGTGTTTTTCAAGATCAGAGCTTCAGGGCTCTCCGGTTGACAGGGGTCAAAAGTGAGGGTGAACGAAGGAGTAGTGCGTCGAGTCTTTCCAGAGGAGTCGACGAGAGCGACTAGGTGGTCGAAGTGGAACTGGTTTCGCCCCCCTGGCGGGAACTCTTTCCAAAATGCTCGTGGAAGAGACTCGTGAAGCCCCTTGCTCGGATGGAAGGGGGAGAGAACATCAGTTTCTCTAGCCTCCAGCTTTTCGGGTTTCCCGGACCGCAGGGTAAGGAGGTGTGGGGAGAAAGGAGTGTGTGTCTGATTACTCAAATGGAGTCTACGAGAGCAACCGGTTGGGTGGGTCGGGCTTTACTTTCACACGGGGCACCCCTGGCCGGGAAAACGAATCCGGGTCAGCGTTCTTCAAGTCTAACTTTTGGACTTTCTGATGAGTTGCACATTCACATGAGTCCCATGTTCAGGTGACCGAAAACATCGTCAGTCGCTCAGTTCCAGAAGATGTCAGGGCTGCAATCACGGACCATGAAAACCTGAATCGGAAACACTCACCAGCCAGAACCCCTTGTCCACGTGCGACTTGGACATCACCATCTTGACGTTCGGGTACGCTGTCAGGCACTCCTCCATTGCCTTCTTCGCCCTCCGCTGACCATTCTCCGACGCTTCCTCGTACCGGTAATGCACCGTATCCTTGTTCGTAACAAAGTGCTCCGACCCGGCCCCCCCCGGCGCCCGTGACGTCATTATCCGCCCCGCTGACGTCAGCACCCTCCCGGGACCGTCTCGCCGTCTCTTGACCCGCTTCGGCCCTCCCGGTTCTCCGCTCGACCCCCCGGCTCCGTCAGCCGTGACGTCAGCACCGTCGACGGCTTTCGTTTCTTCCCCACGGAGGTTTCCGCCGTCCCCTTTTCCCCGACGTTTTTTACCCGTGCCCTTTCTAATGATCCGAGGTTGACGTTTTACTACGGGGAAGTCTTCCGTCAGCTTTTTCTGCCGGGTGTGATGACCGTCCGTCTCACTGTGTCTCCGCTCGCCTCCGTTGAGTTTCAGATCGCTCACAAACCCGGCCCTCGTCTCTTCCATCTCCATTACCCCCCCGACTTGCCCTCCATCCGATCCCCCCGCTGCAGTAGCGTCCAGCTCCGCTCCCTTCCGGTTCGCCGCCTCGGCCGCCCTTTTCACACTGCCCCCGTATTCACACCGCCGGAACAGATGTAGGCTGAACTTGTATTTGTGATTTTTTTCGAAGAGTACCGAATCTCCGGGGACAAGTCCGTGATCTTCGGCGAAGCCTTTCCACCCACCACTGAATCCAGGTTTTCCCTTCGACGACGGGGCTGTTCGCTTGGCCTTCTTTTCCGGGGGGCGGAATAGCCAGTTGACGGTGTGCGCAGTGCCCTCTGATCTGAAGGTTACGGAGTATTCGCCCCGCTTCATGAACTGGTCCGCGACCGTGGCTGGTAGGCCCTGAAGGCAGACGAGGTACGACATATGTCTCTGCTTTCTCCAAATTGGAGCAAGTCAGTTCAGCCAGTTACTTTGAAGACACTCGGCTTTGATGATCGAAAACACAAGATTTTGAGGTTCTATAAAGCAAAAGAGCTGGGAGGACACAATACGACTGTCTGCAGATCTCGCCAAAACCATTAATGCAGAGCAACTCCAACGAGGCCGCCCCGTCAAACGCAGGATGCTTCCGCTTCGAACGGGCGCCTTCCTACATCAAAAAAAAGGGGCTCCATACTTTCGCACTGGGACACCGTTTGAACTACGGGGAACCTGATTAGAAGGACAAAACTCAGAAACCTTAGCTCAATGCCGTTAGATTCCAAAAGCTGTGACCTTATTTGAAGCGAGTTCTTGATTGTCCGCTTGCATATGACGAGGAAGACCTCACCAGCCAGCACCCGCTGGTCACGAATGACGGCAGCATGACGCGCATGAAGCACGTCTGGAAGCGCCCCTCGTACGACAGCCACTCTTGTTTCTCCGCCGGCGTGATCGCATCTGCATCGACGAAGGTTGATTACGTCAGTCATTGATACAGGCCGAATGTGAATGTAACGAGCATCAGTCTTTTGGAAAAGATGGAAAGAACTCGAATCCATGATATCGCTTCCATGACTTGGGATTCCATGGATCCAACGACAGATCTGCTGGATTACAGTCAGTCCGGAGCATTATCAAACGAAGCAAGGTCCCTTACTACTGTCCACGGACCTCAGTTTCAGAAGCAGTCATGCGCAGGGCGAAGCGTCAGCAACCTCTTACAGCCACTAAGAGGCCAGGACATTGCGGAACCAGAACTGAATGCACTCATGACCAGACGGCGCTGCCCATGACAGTGTTTCCATTCTCCCATATTACACAGCAAGCTGCCCGCTTTTGTGTCCCCCATCTCAGAACATTTTCAGATTCGTCAGTTGGACTGCCTGCCGCCATGATCCGACTCCTAACCCTCTCACTAAAGGTTCGACAACAGTCTCTTACCTCTCGCCGATCCCGTCTTACTCTCCTGTTCCTGCCACCCGGCCTTCAGCCAACCCCCAATGTCCCCTGTTTCTCTTTCTGACTCGCTTTTCTCTTCCTCACTCTCTGCAAAGAACCGTGGCCCTTCAACCGGTTCCCCGAAGCTCGGCTCTTCCGCCGCCGCCTCTTCGGGTTCGCTGTCGAACCCATGGTCGTTGTCCTCTAACCCGCTTCCGGAGTCGTCATCGATTGGCTCTGAGGGCGGAAAGTCGTCCACCTTGGAGTGCCCGTTCACACCAGAGCGACCCGCATACAGGCCAGTGTGGCCGTTCACAGCGAGCTGCTCGTTCATACCAGAGTTCCCGCTACTGCCAGGATGCCCGTTCACAGCTGAACCCCTTGTTTCCAGCCCCAGGGGTTCGTCCACCCATTCGGTCTTTACACAGACTCCGTTGAAGAGCGTCCGGGGGTTTTGCGGGGCCACCTCATCCGCTTTGGGCGGGGGAGTAGGCCCCTCCGCTGGCCCCCCTGATTGAGCATACGGGGATGGCGTTCTTGCAACAGGCACCCGCTCTGTTCCAAATAGAGATCCTTCCGCAAGAAGACTACCCAATTCCTGCATTTGGTTTGCTTCTGGAGTGGGGGACGCACTGGCTTCTGTCCCGGGGAGCAGCTCAAAGCCCACGTTCTCAGCTGCACCTTCCCCCCCTCGGGACTCCTCTTGACCGGCCATCTCAGGAACTGGAGTGATGTCAAGAACCAGACTCTGACCATCTGGTGCACCCAGTAACACTTCCGCTGCTTCTACTATACCAGGAACCCGTTTCTCACAAACCACCTTCTCCACGACGCCCTGCCCCTCCGCGTTAGAATTGGCTCCCCGCTCGACCTCCCCACCCCTCTCACCGAAAAGACGCTTCCTACTTCCTACCGCAAAACCTGCGCCACCCGCTCTTGGATCAGAGCACGCCCCCAATGGCGGGGCAACCGACTCCGAGGAAAGAGTTGAGTCCTTCCCCAGAGGCTGCGTTGCTTCCGCTGCGGTGAACTCTTCCCTCCCCTCGTGAACACCTTGCACCATGTTTTGAAGGCGCGCCAGCATCTCGCTCGTTCTCCGAACCTGCTCAGCGAGTTGGTCGAGCTTGGGGGGGGGTGTGCTTTGAACCGGGGTGTCTGGTCCACATAAAGGGGGCACCGTCACAAGTTTTGCAGGAGTGATCAAGGGCGGCTCTTGGGGTGTGTTGAGGGGGGCATCGAGGGGTTCATGCTTGACAACAAGCAAGGAGGGGCGGGATCGTAGAGCATCCATCCTGCCAAAAAGGTATTGACAATCAGTAAGATGTCTATTGCTGGGAGAGACTTAGAATGAAAAACGGACAGGAGTTGTGATGCAAATTAGAAAAGATAGATTGAAGCGAGCTTTGAATAATGGGAAACCAAGGAGTAACAATAGTGGTTGCAGAGGACAAAGAACGCCCCAAAAGATCCGATTAGAAGGCGCCTATGTTGCCGATGAAAGGCCGCAAGAGCGGTGAGCAAATGAGATATAGCGTGAAGAGTGATCTGTAGAAAAAAGCTGAAGACTAATGAACAGAAGGGGATCCCCTGCCTGCTTGAGAGGTATTGAGCCTAGTGGCAAAGCAACTGATGACCAGGCTTTGGTTTGCTTCTCAATTGCAGCATTGCAGACAGCTAAGCTGATATACTGAGCTTTCACAGGGTGAAAAGATTTGTTGCCCTGCTTGCTAAATGAATGCAGTCACCAACACCTCAAGCATGAGACTTGCACTGGTTGTGTGGTCTACCACGTTTTATCCATCAAATCTGGTGGTAAAATGTCCAAAGCAGTGGGTAAATTGAGCGCTGGCATTCGCTTTAAGAGCTGGCCAGAAAATGACATCAGCATTGGACTCCAACACAAATTGCCGCAGAAAGAACTGAAGGTTCTTCACGAGGACAGCAAGATAGTCTATAAGTGAGCAACTCACAAATTCGTTACAACCACATTGAACCATCTCGGGTCCAGCACTGATAAGACGTTGGACAGCTCCTGATGCATAAAGGATCCACCCAAATGGGCACAGTCGGTTGGTCAATGCAGCATTGTACGAAGTGTTGGAGGGGCTTTAGATCCTGAAAAGTGCACTCACCTCCTTATTGTTGTTATAAAAGGCACCGCTGATGCGTCCAAATTGTTGTGCCTGTGCCGTAGGTCAGGATCAAGTGCCTGGCCCCAAATTATGCACAATGTAGACTCAACTGTCAACACCTACCTGAACTTATAACCTCAGGGAGCCATCGCATTTCATGTGCATTTTACTGATCATCAGACAGCCCTTTGCAACAAGGCATCATGGTGCATGATCCGCACATTGCAGGGCGGACAGCGCCCTTTGCAGCTCTTGAGCACAGGAAACACACCATCACAGCTGCTTTATCACCAATTAAGCTGCTGATAAAGCAGCAAGTCGAAGATCATCTCAAGGATTTCAACACTGACACTAGACCAAGCCTGCAGGCCAGCCGCCACACAGGCATGATTTGTCAGTGCTGCTGACGTCATTAGCGACCCTCTTCGCGCCAAACCTGGGTTCCTCAATGCTGAGGTGGACAAACCCGTGGACGAAAAGGCTTACAGAGCCGCGATCTCTTCGGCTGACGGTTCGATCAAAAGTATCGACGGTTCGATGATGGCATTGCCAGATGCCTCGATTTTCACGACAGCCGTCGATGTGCATCAATATCTATCTTGGACGTCCATGCAGCAAACTGCTGACGGGGCGGATCAAGCATGGCACATGCTGACGGGTCAAGGCAACAACTTGAACAAAGTAATACAAACCCAAGCCTAGAGCAAAGGAGGCGCGGAGAATGCACCGCCTGCTGCAGTTGCTGACACACAGGAAAACAAAGCTTCTAAAATACGGTAGTCCTAGATTGCCAAGCTCCTAAGTCGTTTTGCATCCTTCTGCAATCCGTTTTGTTCAGCTGGAAAGAGCTACCTATTTTGAACTTGCTTTCCACATTCTTAGTCTACGGCATAAAACATCTATCTTACATTATTGTGCAACGATATCTCTGAGAACCAATTGACGGGTTGAGTACAGCCGCAACGATGGAAGTGCACACCACGTGCGCCCGCCTCGCCGACCACGGCACATTTTCCCATGGAGCCGCTCCAAAGCTTTCTGCGTACCGACAGCTGTCAAACCCCCTGCACACATTCGCAGCCGCGCCCCCAAGCTCAAAACGCCCTCGCACGCTGCAAACCCCGTGCCGCGGAGGCCTAACCACAGTGTATGTGCCAAAGGAGAAGGATGAGAAAAAGAGTGTGCGGTTGTGGATGTCGCCCCAGGACTCGCAGCACCTAGTGAAGCAGCTGCTTGAGCATGACACCAGCAATGCGCTGGCGGACCACTTTGACAGCAAGCGCGCGGACAAGGGGCTGTGGTGCACGGTGGCAGACTCGGAGCGGATGAGGAGAGTGGGGATTAAGGGGTGCAAGGGGCTGCTGCTGAAGCGGAGGAGTGTTGAGAATGTGAGTGAATGTTTGCTGCAATGGACTTAGAATGTGGGTGTTATAGGACTGGCTTGAAATGCAGGACCAGGAGGTTTGGTCTTGCTTTCAAACCCTTAGCTTCCATTGTTTGTTCAACTTTTGGAAGTGACTCGGAATGGAGCACTTGTTCGTCTAGGTTTGCATCTCTTCTCCTGAGCCGGTTGTCAACAAATCTTGGCTGACCGACTACCTATCCTTAACAAGGGTGCTCGATCTCGAATTGCCGGAAAATTCGTGTCCTTCATTGTGTGCTTGGCGGGGTGACTTGGCACTCTAAGGCTTGCCTTAGACCTGTAAACCCCCAATTGGTCATCCTGCCACATTTATATGTTTCCTTTGAACAACAATCACGATCCGCCAAATGCACCAACAAGTTTACTGAAAGTTTATGTTGAAAGGAAGCTCTTGCCTGTTTGAGCAACTGAAGAACATGGTTTGCATCAGCTCCGGTTGCTCGTGAAAGCCCCAAAGGCTTCTCCTCTGATGCGCAGCTCAGCCGGGAGCGGAACAGCGAGCTGGACTCTGGAATTCTTGAGTCTCATTGTCTTTTGCATCTTCCTCTCACTTCAATCTCGAGAAGCATGCTCTTTTATCTGCCAGCGGCAATCACATGCATTTTTGGAGATCATCATGCATTAAGCCTTCTTTTTATCGCCCTGCTTTGGACTCGCGTTCTTTGTCATGCCGTTATCCTGGACAGCTAGGTTTCATCATACAAACCCCTAAGGAAATATATCACGACTCTATCCGGTAATCTTGGAACTTCTTTCTGAACGTCTGAGCTTTTCTACAAACCACAGCTTTCCAAAAGTTTTTGTCAGCAACCCAAATCTTCCATCCTTTTCAACACCGGCGCATGATCAAATCAAAGTCCTCTTCGTCATTCGATCTTCAGGGTTTACTTATTCCTGCTGGGCTCTTCAGAGACCGCAACCAACAGAGGCGTTTTCTCAACCCAAATTCAAACCCTTATCAGCTACTCAACCCAATCTCATATCATGCTTACTCTTGCAGAATTGGTGGGTTTGGATCCCCTCCCTTGGAGTGTTCAGCCTGGAGGAGGCCGATTTCACGGGCGCGAATCCGACGGGGCTGGCGGATGGGAGCGGGTGGACGCAGGAGCAGGCAGTGCTTGTGCTAGCGGGGGCGCCCAGCCACCAGGCGCGGCAGCAGCACATCGAGACGGTCGCAGCATGGTACGTTCCAAGCTCGTTTCAGGAATATTTCACCTGGCTGAACCTCGGGTTGAGGCAATCAGCGCCGGCGGTATTCCTACACTCTTCTTGGTGCCTCTGAAGTAACTTCACACGAATCCAAAGAATCCTTGTAACTGCCTGATAGATCCAAGACTCCAATCAAGGCATGCTGCACTCTTCTTGTTGCCTTTGAGTAGCTTCACATGAATCCAAAGGATCCGTCGAACTTGTGCCTGATAGATCCAAGACGCCAAATCAGAGCGAAAGAGGATTAGATCCATGAACCCTTCAGGACCTTAATGCACTGTAGCTTACTAATTAGCCAATCTGGCTGGATGCAGTGATCTGGCCAGAGGGAATTCCCAGCATGGCTCTGGGGTTCGTCTTATGCATTTCTTGATATAGCAGTAGCATGGAAAATTGCAAGCCCTCTCCGAGCACCTCGCACTTAATGATGGTATCTGTAGATCTCTTTAACTTAGAACCCCTCGATGATCAGTGCTGATCATGGCTTGGCTGCCTGGCAGGTGGGAGCAGAACGCATACAAGAACATAGATTCATAAGAAGTGCAATTGTATTAAACGCCTTCCCGCACCGTCAGCACTCCAGACATGCGTGTATCTTTCTCCAGGTAGAAGTGCACTTAGGCAGGATACTGCAGATCGGCAGGGGGGAGCAGGACATATATGAGAACATAGATTGAGTGCTGATCTGACTTTGTTGCTTGGCAGGTGGGAGCAGGACGCGTACGAAACCGTCCGGCAGTGGGGCCACGTCCGCGCAACGCCCATGACTGTTGACCAGGATGTGGCGGGTATGACGGGCTGCGTGCTGAGCAGGCATAATGACAAGGGGGATGGCCGGGGGGGCTGGCGAACCATCCAGCTGCCAACCCATGGTAAGAGAACGAATCTTTGCCATAAACGTCAGAAATACTAGTATGCTGTGTCTTTGTTGCCAGTTGCAATTGCATGTTGAAATGTGGATTTATCAGGTGATTGACTGGAGCGGGAGCCATTCAGCTGCATATTCAATAGTGACTGATAGTGATTTCTGCCTTTCAAACTCGCTTTTGAAGTCTTGCCTGGGGGCTTGGTGCCGAAGTTGGAAGGCTGGATTTGAATTGCTGTAACGATCAGGCCAAAACGGATTGCCGTGGGGCACCGGAGGTTTTCCTGAAGGTTGTTTGCAAATATTCGGGCTGGTTGCGAAAGATGGCAGTTCATGAAGGAAGGCTCTCCAAGGAAAAATCCCTAGTTCAACTGCCTCCTCGGACGAAAGTTGTGTTTTCTGCTTCGGATGGTTATCGTTCCTGGCTAACCATCTCATCCACTCAGCACTCCCCATCCTTTTATCCTCTGCCTCACAGAGGACGGCGTTCTCTCAAATCAGCATGAACTTTAACTTGACCCATGCTTTCTCGAGCAGGCATCGTGACCGTTCAGCCGTCCGAGTTCGTCGAAGAAGAGGGCATCCTCCCCCCCATGCTGCGC
Source organism: Klebsormidium nitens (assembly GCA_000708835.1). Taxonomy (NCBI): domain Eukaryota; kingdom Viridiplantae; phylum Streptophyta; class Klebsormidiophyceae; order Klebsormidiales; family Klebsormidiaceae; genus Klebsormidium; species Klebsormidium nitens. The sequence continues at coordinate 68,891 of DF237342.1, read as the reverse complement.
CCCTGGTGGGCGGTAGTTCGCCCCACCGAGTACGCAGTCGACCGCGGCATCGCGGGGGGGCTCGCGCTTATCTTCGCCCGGTCTGTGGGGTCCCGGGGGAAACTAGAGCGGGCCATCTGGTGGGCGTGGCTCCCGGGGCGGGGCTTCCGCAAGCTGACCAACGGAGAGGTGCGGAAGATGGCTCCCATTGACTGGAGTATTTTTGCTCGTCGCTTATTCGTGAAAGGGGCTCTTTCCGGAACGTGCTTCATGTTGTAACACGGGCTGCGATAGGGCATTGAAGATGGACGTCTATCCCGATCTTGCTTTTTGTGACCTTTTGTTGGTTTGTATGGTCATATCTACACTCAGGAGTTTTCCGAGGAGCAAGGCTGAAGCTTTTACCTTGTCCGCTCGCACCTGCTCGGTGAACTGCAGTGCTTGTTCTATACTGTCCTGAACTTCAGCTGGCAAACTTGAATAAGAGAAAAAACGAAAGAGATCTGTGAACGACAGGTTGTATGACGATTGAGCCACCTTCATTGTACTTTTTAAACGGAATCTCTGATGTGTCCAGTCTTGTAGAAAAACGATATCTAGTTCCAAAGCTGGCCTCTTGAAATCTGCCGATTCTCGTCCTCATAAGAAGCGTCGGGCTCGTACTCTGGGAACACGACTTCTGAAAGTTGACGGTGTGTTGATTGACGATGCTGTTCTCTTGACTTAGTGAGTGTAAGAACCAAAAATCGTAGATGGGGTCCATGTATTCTAGACTCTGAGCAGCGCCAAGGGAGAATATAATAAGCAAAAGTCAGAGTCTCATTTCTTCTGAGTCTGAGCTCTCGTTCTGGTCCCCGCAGGTTTCTCAGGGCTGCCAGGACGTAGTGCGCCTCGGCTCTCCCGACCATCTCCCGATTAGCGCCAGCCACGCGTTTCACCACTAGTAACGCTCCCTTGATGGAACCCTCGCTTCAGTCAATCTGCGCAAAAAGTTGAAGAAGTTGGGCTAACGAAATGAGCCATCACTTCGGGATTCGGTTGTGGCGTTGCCTTTGGGACCGGTAGATAGTTTTGTGTATGCGTTCTTCACTGTGCGTATGGTCGTTTCATCCATGTAAGGTAGGACAGCGGAGATCAGGCTCAAACGCCGAGCTCTTCGCCCAGTCAGGCGAGCAGACGACGGCGTTTGGTGCTACAGATAACATCAAAGACACTGTTAGTTCGACTGTACAGTGTTTGGGCTCGAGTAGACTGTCATGAATTGATTGGATTTGCGGTGTTGCCTGCAAGCTTCGAATCCGTGTAAACGTGTAGGATCAGTAGTTGGTTTCGTCGCGCACTTGAAAAGGGTTGCTCGTAAAATTTGGACCATCCTGACCCACCGGTTGCTTTTGGGTCATTGTGGATGGTGCTCTCATGCATCTGATCGCGAAAGTCATTTCAGCCGAGACGTTTGTCCCCTTGACCCATCACTCAGATTCAGATACCAGAAGCAGTAAACGCTCAATTGCCATTGATGGTAGTCTTTCTTGATATCTTCATTTAGTGAAGCCTGTAATGCGTGCTGTGTCAACATACTCGGGCACTCCGGGCAGATCGTCCATGAGGGATGATCTTGACATCATGCACGCGTGTACGTTGATTCACGACCATGATATCCCATCAAGGCGGATTGCAGATCTACTTGTTCTTCAGGGCAGAAACTGGACAGCAGTTTCGATCTCAACGATAACAATGCGATCCTGGATTCGATTCAACTCAAAGTTGCCTGAGTATTGAGCTCACGAACCTTACGTTAACCGTCGTCACTCTTTATGCACAAGTATGGAGCTAGGCAGGAAACATGTACGACGTCTTATTGCATTGGTACGGCCCTTGGCACTATAGTCGATCCTTGCAGAATTCGAGCCACGAGGTCCAACAGGATAATGAAAATATGTTGTGATGATTGCAGATTGTGCACACTGGTGCAAAATAATATACAATATGATAGAAAGCGTGATTGATGAATGGACATTGTCCCGAATGCAAGCCAACACAACAAGCGTGGCCAAGCACAGTCACTGCCCGAAGGCAATGGAAATGCCCCGGCCGGCGCGCGCGTCCGATCTGCAGTATATATACCTCAGGCTGCGCGCGCGCTCGGACGAGCGCTGAAATTACGCTCTAAGCTAGATCTGGCCGCCAATTTTCATGTCCGGCTTGCCAAGGCATGCAGACTGAGACTCAGAGGGATTGCCCTGCATGCTGGGCGCTGTTCAGTGTTCGGCAGAGAATCGGTTGGAAAGGGTTCTCGAGGGCGCGCGACGGGATCGCTTCTCGCCAAGCACCGACATGCAGCTGTACGCGTGTTCCGATCGACGATCTTGGACCGGGGCACGTGAACCGAGCCAATGACAATGGCGCACCCCTTTGACATCCATTGACCAAATCCAGTCAGGCCGACGGTTATCTTGAGGCTTCTCTTTTGGCTAGCAAGCCCCTGTGAAATTAAGAAGGCTGAATTGCGCTGCCTTGCGCTGGGACATCTAAACAATACCGTACCGAGAACCGCTTCGGTAACTGCATAAGGGAACCGGCCACCTTCACCGACAGTCCTAGATCCCTATGCAGACCTCCCGGGGCTACCCCTTATTTCTCCCGGGCACGACCGGGTTGGGGTCAAACTCTTATGCATAAGAAGCCCTCGACAAGCTTCTTATTAAATTGTGCTCTCTGATTAGTAGATGGCAATCTGTTGCCCGAATTTTGTTGAACTTTGTGCCGCTCAATTTTTAGCTCGCCCATATTTATATGGGGCGAGGTATAGGGTTCATTCGGATGTGGGGTCTCTCTGGCAAATTATTTCGCAGTATGACGCCCGGGCTTAATGGCACAACAGTTGAGTCTCATGTCGTACTACCGTTTTTAAAAATATCTGAGGCCAATAAGATTATGCCGTATAATGGAGGAAAACTCACAGTGAAATTGGTAAGACAACATGTCTCGTTTCTGCGACGACGGCGTACAGTTACATTCATCTACCTGTTTTTATTTTTTTCAGTTAAGGCGGCAGACAAAAAAAGATTTTCCCTTAGGTCACATCACACGGTCAAAATGTGTGAGACGTAGACAAACCCAGCTATACAGGCCGGTTTTCGCCGAGATTGCCGCGCACACAAGCTTTTGTAATTTGCCGTACGGTATTACCGGCCAGCGCCCCCCCCCACCCTCTGCTTGTCACCCGGGTCTAGCTACAACTGGGTAAGTCTGCCTTGCGAAATGAACCGGGCAACCCATCGGAACAAGTCCATACAATTTGTACCGGCTGGCCCCCCACCCCCCCGTCCGCAGAGTCAAAAATGACTGCTATATATATATTAACAAGATAGATAGGTATACGGTATACGGCAGCTTGCCGAATGAATTACCGGATATCTATTCTGACATTGGATGCATATATGTACCAAGCAATGCATGGGGATCGCCGCCGCACCCAGATACCTTTGTGAATGAGCGCCGGCCCGCCCTCCCACCCACCCTCAGCGTTGCCTTTCAAAGAAATTTGATGCTTTCTGAATTGAGGCGAGCTGCAAAATCCGCCGGAGGCGGATTGCTTCGTACTCGTTTATCTAAGAAATTCGTCAGTGCGAATTCGTTGTCAGACTTGTCAAAAAGAGCAAGCACTTATGAGCACAGCACTAGGTCAGATACTAACTCTATGGTGAATTTATAAGTATGCCACGCTATTTCCGAAGCAGTACTCTCTGCCCGGGCGTGGTTGTGCGCCCTTGGGCGGCGGGCTGAGCAGCTATGACCTGCCTACTCTGCTCTCAATGGCTTATATCTTGATAGGGCGTTTGGAACAATTTTGACCCAGTCGTAGCCTGAAGCTTGGCCGTTATTCACTTTCTGCATAGGGGACGCATGATGGTGCATCCTCTTGTTCTTTGGATACATCCTGCGGAGTTGAGAGATCAATAGCTAAGTTTGTGACACTGTCATTGTCTCCCCTCATGTGCCCTTGCATTGCATTAGACAGCATTGCAACTGACAGCATTGCAGAAGACCTTGCGAATTGGCACCATCTGGGAGCCTCCTCTCAGCAAATTGGAAGCTAGCAGGTTGCTCCAGCTAGAATGAGGTTCGATCAGTCTCAGAAGCACCATGCGCGCATCCTGCTTGCGCTGCGGCACCGCCGCCGACTCGGCCTTCGCCGAGAAGGCCGAGCGCTCGCTCTTCCTGGCCGCACTGGTCACCCAAATGGACGATTTCCGCGAGCAGATGGAGAGCGACTGGGCCGCCTTTTCGGACGAGCTGCACCACCGGATCCTCCCCGCACTGCACGCGACGGATGACGTCAGCATCGACGTCGCCGCCCTGCAGAAAATGGCGGATGATGTCAGGGAGCAGTGCCTGGCATGGCCCGGGCCGGTGCAAGCGGAGTTTGAGATGGTCGCCGCGCGGGTGGCCGCCGCAGCGGCCGTCACGGCGCTTCCGAAGCGGTGGCGAGAGAAGCAGGACCTGCTGAACCACTTTCGGCAACTAAAGAGGAAGCTGAGGAGAAATGGCGCAGTGGAGCGGGACGTCAGTCTGGCGAGCGTTCCAGGTACGTTGGAACGCAGGGATGAATCTTTGTGCATCAGGGAGAGAGGAAAAGATAAACCAAAGAAACGCCGCGGCGCACGATGAGACGATTCTGACTTGCATTAGTTAGACTTGTTGGAAAGTTTGGGAATACGACGATGGCGTTCCGCATCGCAGATTGGTTTCCAGCTAATCTCCCTTGGAAAAGGAAGCTGAGAAGATTCAGAAGTAAGCCTGAAGCATCCCCTTCCCCTGTTACAGAGTGCAGCCCTGAGGAGCAAGCAGGACGTTTGAGTTCACAATAGCAGGAACCCAGTTGATGATAGCCTTCCTTTCTTAAGCGGAATAACAGGCCGCGCGGTGCTTCGAGATGTCCCGCTTGTTGCTCTAAGAACTTCGCATGCTCTTCCATCTGGAATGTTTGTCTTAATCCAGCCTCAGTCTGGTCTCTCAACGTTTGACGTTCAAGATCAATCGTTGAAAAAGCAGAAACGAAAAGTATCACTTTCACAGGATTCAGTGTCAGGAATTCTTGGTTCGCCAGAAATGATTGATAAGATGAGTCTTTGGCATGCTTGAGGCCCAGAATATTGCGAATTGTGCCACTATAGTCGTCACATAATCATGATTTGGTTCTGGCCCACGCTCGTCTTTATTTGGGTCTGCCTTTCGTTTCCCATGTTTCCATTTTCATTTTCACTGATCCATCTCAACATCCTGCATCTAGTATCTTACAAGAGAAGTCATAACACCAATATGGATGAGGATCAAGCAGTCGTTCTGAGATACGTAAACCAAAGTCCTCAGGCGAGATCTGGCCCTCCTCATCATTCCGTTCCGTTTCTCCTCAGGCGACTCTTCCCCCGGCTTCATGGAGGTCGCCCTCTTCTTCTGCACGCTCCGCGCGCCCTCCGGCCGCCGCACGCCCGCCGACTTCTTCGGCACCGCGCGCGCGCCCGCGCCCTCGGAGGGCCTCGTCCGCGTGTCCCTCCCCGACTTCGACGGCGTCGCATCGAACGGCCCAGAGCTACCCTTCGGCTGGACACACCATCGAAAACGGGCGACCGGGAACACGAGCAAGAGCCTGGAGATCAGCTCGTGCATCGTGCTCGACATCGAGCATTTCGTGCACCACGTGGTTGCTGGCCGCGAGCCGGGCAGCCGCGAGACGACGGTGTTCGTGCACGGGTTCAACAGCACCTTTGCGAACTCCGCGCTGAAGATGGCGCTCTATGCGTACAAGCTCCGCGAGAATCCGATCGTCCTCTTCAGCTGGCCGTCTTTTCAGGTGAAGAGTCGCTGCATTGTTTGAAGAGGTGCCTTTGTATGCTTCGGAAAAGCTCGTTTGGGGGCTCGCTTGAGCGGATGCTGATTGCTCTACGAGGTAAATGACTTAAGCGCTCACCTTTTGCCTGATGTAGTTTCGAGCATTTGCAGAACATCACAAAGGCTGAAGTCCTCTGTTTTCTACTGGTCTGCTTCTAAGAGGCAGGGACCAAACTATGTGGAGAATGGACGGAGTAACTAGACCGACCGTTGACATCTAGAACGCATGCACAACCCGCACTCAATTTAGTCTCGCCTTTTAGAAGAACATGGCAATTGAGGCGCCCCCGAGCTACGGCATGTTTAGAAACAATAGCTCGAACCCTTGACCTCGCCCCAAAATGATGTTTTCGACGGGTTGTTCGAGAACGCCGACAAAGGCGAGGATTCCAGTATATCGTCGAGGATCACCCCAGAACTTTTGAAACCCTCCAAACCCTCGCCCCATCATCACAATCCGGGCGTCCAAGCTCTCTAGTCGATACATACATACATCATTCGCTTGCTTTTGGAGTCTTGGTAAAGGTTGCAATCAGCTAGGCACCGCATCACTGATATTGAAAATCCTACGACCCAGCTCTAGCGTCCTTCATTTCCATAACCCTAAAACCCTCAATTATGATAACCCTGCTCCCGCAGTCGGTGGATCAGTACGGCGGCGACGAGGCGCACGCGATGTGGGCGGTTTCCCACTTCGTTGCCTTTATGAAGCGCCTGCTGACGTCATACCGGCTGGAGAAGGTGCACGTGCTCGCGCGCAGCATGGGCTCGCGTGTTGCGCTGTACGGCCTCGCGCGCCTGATCGGGTGGAAGGCGCCGAAAGGCGCCGCGCGGCTGGGGCAGCTGGTGCTGGCCGCGCCGGACTTCGACACCGGGGAATTCTTCGACCTGCAGGCGGAGCTGAGCCAAGTGGTGAGAGAATGTGCTGCAGAGAATCTGCCGTCTGATTTTGCCCTTTGATGTAACGTACCTCGAGCGTTTGTGCAAATAATAAAATTAGGGTCGAGAGGGTAATAGGTACACGGTTTTCGTTGACGCCATGCGCTTTCGATCAGTCCAGGAGCTTCTCCATCTCTTGTCTGGGTTGAACTCCCAGTGCTTCATGGATCGGTATCTTTGAGGCATCCGTGAGAGTATGAATCAATGGACTTGACCGGAGCGCTAAAAGAAGTGGACTAATTGGAAAAGGGGAAATCAACGATCCGCCTTTGAGCGATCCACTACTACGTTAATCTCATTGCAACATCCCTCGACCTTCTAGGTCGAGATTCCTATTGTTAAAGCAGAAGCACGGTCATCAACCTGTACCTTCAATCGTCCGACGCTCGTGTCCCGCTTTACGTCCGGCTTTACTTGTTGTGCTGTAACACAGGCTTCCTAGATAACCCGTCTCTGTCTGATAAGTTGGGTGCTGATCATCCGGACGCAGACTAACGCGACTCAAGCGGTGCATAGACCGCGGGGGGTCATAACGTCCTTTCTTACATTCCGCTCCATCGTTGACACGTTTCTTCATCTTATCAGGTCGAGCGCATCACCGTGTACTGCTCCGCCAACGACCAGGCCCTCCACCTGTCCGCGCGCGTGCACGGGGGCCTCCCCCGGCTCGGCAACTTCAGCACGCGCGGGCTGCACTCCGCGAGCCGCCACGTGCCCCTCGCTGACAACGTTGACGTCATCGACGCCACGGGTTTCGACAAGAGCGTGATCGGCCACACGTACGTCTTCACGCACACCGGCGTGGTGGAGGACGTGTGCGCGGTTTTGCGCGGCGCGGCCGCAGCGTCGCGGCGCGCGGCGCTCCGCCCGGAGCGCTTCGAGGACGCGTTCCGTTACTGGCGCTTCGTCGGGGGGGCGGAACGGCCGGCAAAGGCGGAACAGGAGAACGTGGAGTCGGAGTTGTGTGAGGAGAATGCGACATAGAAAACCGATGATGTATGCTTGTACTAGAAACTGAGACATATTCTTCTGCGGTCAAGTTGAGAGAATATCGAAGTCAAAAGCTTGGAACGATCATTTTTAGTGTTGCGAACACTCCTGTAGAAATTACAGCTCCTGGTGCTATACATGTTTATGGAGAATGTCACGTATATGAAGTGTGAGATTGAATATATAGACGAGTAAAACACTGGCCGACCGTTGACAACGGAACTTAAAGAAAGGATCAATGCAGTCGAACTATTGTAGTATACTTTTTAGTGGCGTATAGTTTGGTTTGATAAAGATTTGTTATACAACATAAATCGAGTCAACGCATCTCTGAGTCCGTGCACGGTAAAAGCTCACCGGGCCAATATTCAAGAGGACGATTCACAGCCTTAATTGGATATGAGGGACGCTTCTGGAAGGAGAATGCGGATCTGCTTGTCCGCTTAATCTGAATGATGAACCATGCGCCCTCAATGCGCCTCTATATAATGATCGCCCACTGTGCTGATAAGTACTCAGTGCTCACTCATTAAGTTTGTCATTGATCATCAGCGGCTAATACCGCTCCATGCGCTCTTTGTCATGCACAGTAACCAGCCCGATCTCCTCGGTTAAAAGCTTTTCATGATCCATACATCTACAATGTACATAGCGTTGTAGAAGAAGGTGACAGGTCCGCCCGTAACTATGCCCGGTTGCTTGATGGAAAAGTGCTCGGGACTTTGGCCAAGATTCGCTCGAAGCGATAAGGCCAGTCAGAAGCTGCCAAGTGTCTAGGCCCGAAACATGGTGTTGGAGCCTCGGGAGGGCGGCGGTTGCCCAAGCTGCGCACTGAGGATGTATAGTTCTACCGGCACTACTACCGATCAGTACGTGAGACTAGTAGTGGGGCAGGTCGGGGTACCGGTTCAAAGTCTACCGTGCTCTTTTGACCGGCCGAAGTGCATTAGCTGCAGTCGCAGACCGAGTTGCAAGCTAGGTTTCAAATGATCCGGATCCTCTACACGTTCGCGTGACTTTCAATACCCGGTACGCGCAACGGCCAAAATAAGTTGCATGTACTGTAGAGGTTAACTGTCAGATAATATTCCGTACTTTAGTTCCGTACGTTGCGCCGGTTGCGGTCGCGCTGGCTGACTTCACCGCGCGCCGCGTGTCAAAATATAAGTACCGACGTGCGCGGCGGTTCGATTTCCAAGTTCCGTACGGTCTGGGTCGATTGACACTGCAAATTGCCTCAATTTGCCTGAGGGCTGCGCGGACCGTCGATGATGAATTTGACGGGCAAGATTACACCTTATCGCTTCGATCGAATCTTGAAATGTCAGAAAGATAGGGGCGGGTCCGCAAGCTTCTTCTACAACGCTATGCTAAATTGTAAGCTTTAATTCCGAATCCAAGCAGTCTTTTGTTTGATCGTTTCACGACGTTTGCACCGAGAGGCATTTAAGAACGCAATGCTTACGTTCGTTGCGACATACCCGAACATATAGCACTGTCGATTCCAAAGGCTATTGGAAGACTGCATGGACTTCTAAGCCACCCGGACCGCTCTCGGAAATCTTTACTCAATCTGAACCCTAGCTAGAATTGATTCGAGAGAATTTGAATGTTTTGCAGCCGTCCATGTGCATCAAACCCCCGCGTTTGCGGGAAACACCAAGACGGGCTTCAAAACCAATCAAAGCTCTTTCATGACCTCGTCTTTTCCGATGTCATGTCCGTACATGAATGTATACTTCCATCTTACTACTCTACTCAGATGATGAGACTATAAACTATGAAGACATCCGGAGACATGTTGCCTGTAACCCTGACCCTGACCCTGACCCTGAACCCTGAAGCTTCTGAACCCTGAAGCTTCTGCTGGTTTAAAATGCAGGCTTGCGATAATTTATCAAATTTGAGAGACGGGAGAAGGAAGAGAAAGCAAAAGGGTTCGTATGCAAAGGACGTTGATGGAGTCTTTCGAACAGCTACTGTTGCGTTGGTCTGTTCATATACAACTTGCAACTTGGCACGCGTCACTCTAGTCCTTTGGACTTATGTACTGTTTGCAAGGACACGCGGGAATCAAGCCGGTAATCACTGGAGATGTTTTCCGTTTTCGAACATCAGGCTTGCTTCCAGAACCGATATTGCTGACAAATCCATCAGACCGCAAACTTTCTACACAAACATCTGTACTTCGCCGTCTCTTAGGGTATTACAAAGTAGTAGTAATTTTCTCGCGGCTTCCTACGACGTCTTATGCTCTTCACATAGTTCCGACTCCACGTTCTCCTGTTCCGCCTTCTCCGGCCGTTCCGCCAACCCGGTGAAGCGCCAGCAACGGAACGCGTCCTCGAAGCGCTCCAGGCGCAGCGTCGCGCGCCGCGACGCCGCGGCCGCGCCGCGCAAAACCGCGCACACGTTCTCCACCACGCCGGTGTGCGTGAAGACGTACGTATGGCCGATCACGCTCTTGTCGAAACCCGTGGCGTCGATGACGTCAAAGTTGTCAGCGAGGGGCACGTGGCGGCTCGCGGAGAGCAGCGCGCGCGCGCTGAAGTGGCCCAGGCGTGGGAGGCCCCCGTGCACGCTCGCGGACACGTGGAGGGCCTGGTCGTTGGCGGAGCAGTAAACGGTGACGCGCTCAACCTGTCGAAAAATGTGGGACGTAGCAATCACGTCAGAACTGGTAAGCATGAAGGGTCCTGAACGCTGCGCAATACGGTTCCCGCGGTCGAGACACATGGGATCTTTTCCCAGTCTGCGTAGATCAATAAACTTTAAAAATCGCGCTTTCTTAGCTTTCTCAGAATGGCAAGTGGGCATAGCAATGGGTCACGTACTATTGGACCGTTCAGAAGGTAAGACTACAGGAACCTTACTTGCTCAGATAAGGCTCTGTCAGCGCTTCGGTCACAAAAAATTATGATTCTGACGGATGTCACAAGGACCCCTCAATCCCTTTCGAAAGATGGGGAGGTTTCGCCAGATCCAAAGAAGCTGCAATGGCGCTCATCAAAAGCGCCAGCCACTGTTTGGGCCATCGATTACCTCTCGAAATTAGATTTTACCATCCGCACAGACCTTCGTGGTACGAATCACAAAATCGATTTGCCAAGCGTGATATTTGCAGCAGTTCCTCACCACTTGGCTCAGCTCGGCGAAGAACTCCCCGGTGTCAAAGGACCGGTTACTAAAGAATGGTTCAAAAAGCGCGCGTAAATCCTGCAGAAGTTTCCTCACCGCTTCGCTCAGCTCCGCCTGCAGGTCGAAGAAATCTTCGGTGTCAAAGCACGGGTTATCAGAAAGAAGTTCATAAAGCGCGCGTAAATTCTGCACAAGTTCTCTCACCACTTGGCTCAGCTCCGCCTGCAGGTCGAAGAACTCCCCGGTGTCGAAGTCCGGGGCGGCCAGCACCAGCTGCCCCAACCGCGCGCGCGCCGCGCCCCTCGGCGCCTGCCACCCGATAAGGCGCGCGAGGCCGTACAGCGCGACGCGCGAGCCCATGCTGTGCGCGAGCACGTGCACCCTCTCCAGGCGGTATGACGTCAGCAGGCGCTTCATGAAGGCAACGAAATGGGGGACCGCCCACATCGCGTGCGCCTCGTCGCCGCCGTACTCTTCGACGGACTGCGGGAGCGGGAGTTTCCGGGATTTAGGGTTTTAGGGTTTTGGGTATGAGGCTACACAAAGTTGGATCGTGCCTCTTTAAGTCTGGTGGCGCCGCAGCCATCAGATTTAGTAGGGAACCGAAAGCGAGCAACTGGGTTGAAAGCAGGATTGTGTTGAATAGCATAAGATGTTGACGTCGGGCCGTCCGCATCCGCAGACCAAAAGCACGCCCCAGGTTTCTGAACAATCGCAGGAGAAGTCCAGCAGAAAACGGAGGGACTTCAGCTCTTAACTTTCACCAGATGGATCCCCTTATTCCAAACGACTCGATATGCACATCAGATAAAACGGCAGTAAATGCCTACAACAACAATGCCCACGGAAAAATTACTCTTCAAAGTACGCATAGAAGCCAGTCAAGTCTTCGACCTCTGACCATGATCAGCATCCACAAAAACGCGCTCACAAAAGAAATGCGAACGGATACAAACGCACGCCTTCGAAATAACCAACGAATTTACCTCGAAAGACGGCCAGCTGAAGAGGACGATCGCGTGCTCGCGCATCTTGTACGCGTAGAGCGCCATCTTCAGCGCGGCCCACGCGAAGGAGCTATTAAACCCGTGCACGAACACCGTCGCCTCGCGGCCGCCCGGCGCGGCGCCGGCCGCCACGTGGCGCATGAAATGCTCGATGTCGAGCACGATGCACGCGCTGATCTCCAGGCTCTTGCTAGTGTTCCCGGTCGCCCGCTTTCGACTATATGTCCAGCCGAAGGGCAGCTCTCGGCACTTCGATGCGACACCGTCGAAGTCGGGGAGGGACACCCGGACGATGCCCTCGGAGGGCGCGAGCGCGCGCGCGGTGCCAAAGAAATCGGCGGGCGTGCGGCGGCCGGATGGCGCGCGGAGCGTGCAGAAGAAGAGGGCGACCTCCATGAAGCCGGGGGAGGACTCCCCTAAGGAGAAATGGAACGGAAGCATGGGAACGGAACAGGGTGAACGGAACTGTGAAAATAGAAGGGCCGGAACGAAAGACGCGGGATGCGACGGGAAGATTCAACGGGATTGAAGACAAGAGAAACACAGAAAAATGAAGGGAAGCAGTGAAGGTGATAAGAAAAGGCCCAAATGACTGCGTGCAGAGTTGGAGGTCATTAAACTGACCAAAGATGAGTGTCGTTAACCTGGCCAGGGAAGCAGCCCCCTGAGAAGAAACAAAACGGGACACTTAGAGCAGAAAGCGAACGGGATTTAGAAAGCAAGACGTAAACAATCTCAATCTGTTTGACCGGGAATGTAGAACGGGACAACTGTAAACGAACCAGTTGAACGGAAGAAAGCAGATTGGAAGACTCGAAAGAGGAAAGAAGCGACCGACTCGTTTCTTTGACAACCTTGCAATGAGAGAAGGCTTTCTCCGAGCGTGAACAGATGGTGTTTGAAAGTAAGATGCCTACAAGTATTCTAGACAACAAGAACCGCAAGAAGTGCGCTCTTTTGCCTCCAAGGCAAAGTAAATCCTGGCCGCAAACCAAATAAGCCTCTCTCAGCGTCAAATCGGCTGCACTCGTTCGTTTGCTCCTTACCCGAAGCTTTTGCAATCTTGAGCTCTCGTTGCAAGTCCTCTCCCCTCCCTAGCCTCCTCTCTATCTGCTGAAAGTGGTTGAGCAAGTCCTGCTTCTCCCGCCACCCCCTCGGGAGCGCGATGCCGGCCGCGGCCGCGCGCAATTTTGGCGCGAGCGCGTCAAACCATGCGCGCACCGGGCCGGGCCACGCCATGCACTGCTCCCTGACGCCGTCCGCCATCTTCTGCAGGGAGGTGACGTCGATGATGACGTCACCCGTTCCGTGAACCGCGGGGAGTATGCGGTGGTGCAGCTCGTCGGCGAAGGCGGCCCAGTCGCCCCCCATGCGCGCGCGCAGGGTGTCCATGTGGGCGACCAGCGCGCCCAGGAAGAGGGAGCGCTCCGCCTGCTCGGGGGACGCGCGGTCGCCGGCCGTGTCGCAGCGCATGCCGCTGCAACAGGGAAACATTATGCTTCCGGTTGGGCTTGTTTTATCTAATTGGAGGAATCGTCCCAGCTACTCCAGGAGAGAAACTCTCTATCTGCTGCAATCCCTCAAGACTTTGTGACAGCTCATGATGGCATGTTAGGTCGTTGGATGCAGAAAAGAGGGTGCGACCCTCGGGAGATTGAAGTACTCGCCAATTCTGCCACACAATCATTCCCAAGATACCTCCAGCAAGAATGCGCAATACGTCCGCATTCTGCATCAAAGCACCCAGCCTGCAGGTGAAAGCTTCGAACACTCGAGCGCCATCAAAGCTGCAATTATCGTTGCATTTCATATCGCATTTCTGGAATACTGGTTCGCGTCATCGGGCGAGTGCGCGAAGTGGTCAATTCAGCGTGGTAGTACTTCCCTGTCCTCAGTGTTTCCTTCAGTAATAAGAGCTGACTGGGAATCCATAACGCCAGCGTGGCACCGATTAACCCGCTCACAAATGAAGAACCCAGACGGGCTCAAAACGCGGTTTGAAACCCCAAGCTAAGCGTTGACCTTTGGAGGTGATTACATATCTGGTGAGCGGGGCAAGCGGAGTCCGAGAACCTGGTGAAAGTTGTCTTTACCGGGTCCTAGTGCAGTCTGTCTCGTGTCACACTTCACCAGTATGCGATTGTCGGCGACCTTCAGCGCGATCGTCGATTGTCACCGCCGTCACCGGAACTGATTGGTCACATCATTGCATGCACATGCACCTATCACCGATTGATGCAGCTTAGACTATGAGCAGCCTACCAAATAATGGTCAAGGATCTCGGCTTGACTTCAAGGCCCAAGGGTTGAAGCGTGACCACGGAGTCGCAAATGGCTTCTGGCACAGTACAATCGACTACGTACGCTCCTAAGCCCCCGACATGAAGTTCTTCAAGTCTTGGCTCTCTATACACCCTAGCTGAATGATTCATTGATGATTGCAAAGCTAGAGTCGACCGAGTAGGTATCCACTGCAAGTACGCTAATCCACATGCACATATGGTGGATCGACATGGTGCATGCGTGCTCGATTTCTGCTGTTTGGCCGCTACGTTAGGCTATCGGACTCACCATAACATGCAGCTGCGGCATGAGCAGACTTCACGATTGAATCATTCCAACAAAGATGCAGTAGAAGTAAGCGCGCTCGATCGGATCACAAATATCACGATGGGATCACAATCACATTGTGCATAAATGGCGGATCCGAGTACGGTGCAGTGCATTAAATAAAGACCAGTCATCCAGTGACTCCTACTCAGTCGGAAGCTCAAACTTCGATCGACGTTGCATAGACTGAAGGGTTGCTTGTACGAGTACGTCGATCATGCAAAGCTTGCGCTGCTAGATCGAGCAGACAATTAAAATGGTGCCGGGTCTGGCACACGCCACCTTGAGTAAAAGGTCAGATGTGCTGCTGAAAGCGTCACGCGTGGCATACACCCTGCATGTCCAAGAGACACATTAGACAACGCATTGATTGCTTTGCTGGTCCGCCATGATGCCATACGCGTGCGAACTTCAGCTTCACCTAATTGTCATCCACACTATTCATGGGCGAGCGCGAGTCCTCAGAGCATATTCAACCGCTCCGCCATGAGCTCTGCGTTGCTTTTCAACCCTCCCTTTTTCTTCCT
This sequence comes from Klebsormidium nitens, assembly GCA_000708835.1. Classification (NCBI taxonomy): domain Eukaryota; kingdom Viridiplantae; phylum Streptophyta; class Klebsormidiophyceae; order Klebsormidiales; family Klebsormidiaceae; genus Klebsormidium; species Klebsormidium nitens. The sequence continues at coordinate 53,809 of DF237342.1, read as the reverse complement.
GTCAACTCGGAACGCCACCGCCACCTTGCTGTGCTTTATCTGTACCACTGTCGATACAAGCGCACTCGCATTTGCCTCTGGTTTCGCGGAACCCCCTCTGTCGGACGTCCCTGCTTTGGGGAATGCGGACGCCCCTAGCTCTGCGGACAACCCGAAGGGTTCCGTCGCCCCTCCGTTTCCGATAACACCTGCTTTTCCGGACGTCTCTGCTTCTCCAGACAGTACCGAATTGCCAGACGCTCTTGTGCGTTCCAACGTCTCTGCTTTTCTTGACGGCCCCAGAATGCCGGACACTCCTGCTTTCTCGGACCTCTCTCTTTTGTCGGATGGTCCGGAGCCGCCGGACACTTCCGCTTTTCCGGACGTCTCTGCCATTCCGGACGCTTCGGCACTGCCAAACACTACCACTTTTCCGGACGCCTCTACTTTACAGGGCTCGTCCGATTTGCGGGACGGCCCTGCGTGTTCGGACGTCTGAGGTCCGGACGGCCCAAGGCCCACCGCGCGCTTGACAGCTGTCGCCGTGCGAGGGATCACCGGCCACGTGCGGTTGACAGCTGGCTTGCGGGCAGCACTTGGGGGAGCGCCGTTCGATCCACCAGACAGAGCACTTTTCGTTGTCTTGGTCCCGCCACTAAAGGCCTTTTCTAAAGCCCCCCCTTTGTCCTTCGGAGCAACGTCCGCTCGCGCGAGCGAACTCCCCTGAGCCGGCTTGGAGGTCGGGCGCTTGTTTCCGTTTTGGGGGGAAGGTAAGGTGGGCGCTGAACGGGGAGGTTTTTGGTTTCGCGACGGGAGGCCCCCGGGGAGCCCGCGGATAGTTGCCAGTCGCTTCTTCTGCAGGGGGAGTGTGAAATCGCGTCAATATGCAAACTGGTTGTGCCTCTTTCTCGCATTGAGAAAGAGGAGCCCGTTGGAAGTCCAATAGAAGAAAGACGAACTCAGCGGCAAGAATAAACAAATCCTTTCGTCGAATTTGAGCAGATCGTAGCAACCTCCAAAATCAGCCCGGAAACTTACAAGCTTGACTTTGCTCGCGCTCGAGCAGACATCAACAAAACCCGACAACGCGCCAGAAGCACAGTACAGACTTCAACAGGACAGTGCCCGTGACGTCATCCCCTAGCCTGGTCGCCCAACTGCCGGCGCTTCTCCCTGCACACCGCCCGGGCCTGGTAAACCAGCGCCCTGACGTCAGCTTCCGTCACACTACGTCAGCAAGAAGCCCAATTGCCCCTCACCTGGTCGCCCGACAGTATCCGCTCCTCCCCGCGCACCGGCTGCCCCTCGCTCGCGCCCCCCGCGGCCACGCAGTCGTCTTCCTTTCCGCCCCGGGACGCCTTGAAAATGCGCACGGCGAACACGTACGGAAGAACTAGAGCGAAGACGAGCGCGTCCCCGACCTCCAGCCGGTGGTCCAGCGCGAAGCCGCGCCAGCCGCCGCTGAGCGCGGCGGCCTGGCTGTTGATCTTGGCGTGCCAGAGGCGGCCGCCATCGTCGGCGAGCGCGGTCATGCGGAAGGGCTCGAGGCCGTTCTGGCGGAAGAAGTCGGTCATCCCTCCCTGCAGAGCGGAAAACTCTTAGCTTTTCCATTTCCTATCTTTGGATTGAAAGTTTCAGTCGTGTCAGATGCAGCGGTGTGCGTCGGCGAGCGCGGTGATGCGGAAGGGCTCGCCGCCGTTCTGGCGGAAGAAGTCGGTCATCCCGCCCTGCAGGTTAAGCAGGTTCTGGTGAACATTCTCAATTCGTGGTTTAGAGATCGTAAGTCGTGGACGCAATTGAGTCGTGGACCCAAAGTATGGTCGAGCAAGGGGTCGAAGGCGTCTTTGGTGGGAAAGCTGGGTCATGACGCCCTCTGAAGAAGGCGTAGTTCTCCTAGTTCGCACTTCAAAGGCACCTTCAGTTCGATAGATTGTGGGATTCGGAGGCAGCCCCAGCCGGCAGCCAAAGCCGCAGATTTGGAGGGGGCTCGATGGCCTTGAATCAAGGAAGATTCTCAGCGCTCTGAGGTGCACCTCAAGCGGTTCCAAGCCACCGAGTCAACCTCAAGAGCTTGCAAAGGTTTGCACCCCGAAAGAAACTCACAAGGAAGTCGAGAAGGGTGCTGAAACCTGAGTAGCATCCAGAATCTTAAACGAGTATGGAAACCTGGCGAACAAGCCAGCCTTCATGTGCTCCTAGATGAAATCTTTCATCTGCAGCCGACTCTATGATTTCCAGGCCTGCTCAACTTCCTACATGAGCCCCAGGTCTATCAGTAAACAACCTGCAGAAATCGTTGAACGAAGCCTCGATCCTGCCCACTCACCAGCCTGAATCCTTTGTCCGTCTGCGACTTGGACAGCGCCACCCGGAACGTCGGGAACGCGCTCGCGCACCGCTCCATCGCTACTTTCGCCGCCCCTTTGTCCGCTTCGGAGGCCTCCACGTACCGGTGGCCCCCGTCCACGTAGTGCACCAGCCGGCCCCCCTCGTATTCCGCTTCCGGCTCTTCCGTCGTTCCGCCGTTCCGCTCCTCTGGAACGACCCCGCCCCGGGCGCCTTTCTGCAGCTTCTTGGGGGGTTCCTTGCCTTCATCTCGAGCCCGCTTCTTCCCCCCCAGAACCTGCGAAACGCCCCGTTTTGGCGTGTGCTTGATCCGTTTTGCCCCACCCGACCCACCTGTTCTCTCGGGCTTCCTTCCAGCTGTCGTAACAGCTGTCACATCCGCATTGCCAGCTGGCGAGGATTGCGCCTCCGCCCCGTTGACTTTGGTTCCGGAGCGGCCCTCCTCTCTTTTAGCGGAGTCCTTTGACACGCCCACTTTCGCCCTTTTGACGACCGGAAAGATTTCCGTCACCTTCGCCTGCCGCGTCCCCACCGGGGGATCCCCCTGGGCTGGGGGCTGCCCAACCAGACCCCTCTTCTCCTTGTTCCATTCCATGTCCATACGCTCCCCTGTCGAAGGCCTTTCAGCCAACGGCCCCTTCTCCGGTTTTGTAGAATCCTCCACCTTCGGCCGTTTCTTCTTGTCCGTAAGTTCATCAATCACCGCACCTTTCACCGCGTCCGCCGTCCCGACCGACGACCCGCTTGCCCGGACTCTTCGCTCAGCAGCGGTCTGCAGCTCAACTCCGGGTGCACTTGATCCGATCAAAGAGATTCCGTTCTTTTCCGCCCGCTTTCCCCCTCGCTCGTCTACCCCTACTTTCCTCCGCTTCTCAGTCAAAACCCCGTCCATCCCTTCGTCCAGACCCCGCCTCTGCTTGTTCGCCACACCACCGGGGACGCCTGTTCCGGTCGTTCCGCCGGTCGTTCCGTCGCCAGACACGTTCGCCGGCTTCGCCTGCTTCGCAACTGACCGACCATCCCCCACCTCCGTTTCGTCCCCACCAGCTGCCCGCTTTTTTTGCCCCCCCGACAATTCCAAACCTTTCCCGCCCCCCTCCCCGTCAAGCCGTTCCGCCAATTCATTCGCAGCCTTTGCGGCCTTCTCCACACTTCCGCCCAAAGCGCTCCGCCGGAACAGATGCAGCCGGAACCGACGGTTGCCCACTTTTTCGAAAACCACCGCATCGCCTGTCACCAGTCCGTGGTCCCGCGCGAACCCCTTCCAACCTCCGCTGAACCCTCGACTGTCGCTCTTGGTTTTTTGACTCTTTTCGCCGTTCCGGGGGGGCCTGTCCGGTGCCCTCCAGAGCCAGACGACCGAGTGCTTACTCCCCCCCGACTCGAAAGTGACCGCGCACTGTCCCCGCTTCATGAAGCGATTTGCGGTGGGTATCGGCACGCCCTGCGGGGGAGAGGGGGGTGAGTCGGTTGCAAGGATCGTGCTTAGGGCAGGAGTAAGAATGGAGTCGTTGCAACAGATTCGGGGCCAAGGAACATTTCTGTTCGCGGGCTTGTCACCACAGTTTGCGATTACACTTTTGCAAACAACTTCGGGTGTCGCCCGAGTCTAACCAGAAAGAAGTTTCCTCTTTGATTGAAAACGAACAGAATCTCTGGAGCGTGCAACTCGTACAATCACATCGTTTTGTATAGCCTGCCGTGCGGCCAGAGAGCTTAGACGACCATAGTTGGGACACGAGAAGCAACAAATTCTTGCGACTGACGTGAGGAACGATTCGGGTGCATTGGAAAGAGGGAAAACGAAAAGGAGAAGAGCACCAGACTCGCGGGTGGCCTGCTTGATTTGGGTCGAACACTGGAGTTAGAGCTTGTTATCCGAACGACCAACAGAAACGAGGGAAGAATGAAGGATAGAAAGGGATATCAAAACTGCGAGACGAAGCGGAAGCTCAGCTCACCAGCCAGTAGCCACCGCCCACATGCGATGGCAGCATCACTCGCATAAAGCTCCTCTTGAACACGCGATCGTACGACTTCCAGGCCCTCTGTTCGTCCGGTGTCGCTGCAAATAGTGAGCCAAAATCAAACTCGACGATTCGCGAAATATTCCAGCGACCGAAGGGCGTCGCGAACGCATAAGCCCAACGGAAGCGCATCAGTGCGTCGTACCATCTGCGCATTATGGAGCGGATAGGTGGCCGGTTGTCCCCCGGACGTTACCTCATGTCCAGGCCTTCTGGAGAGAAAATATGAGGGCATGGCTCGCTTTGTGCTGAGGTAGTAAGATGGTTCATGCAAGGCTCGGCCATTAGGCCCACAACGACGCACAACCTCGCCACGACTTCCTTGACCATTGTTTATCGCTGCTTTCTCTGAGCCTAATCGTCCCGCTCAAAGCACGGAAGACAACCCAGGACGCCTCTACTGTTGACCTTGCGCACGGACGATCTTCCATGCCGTCCCCATCGTCACCATCAATGGTGATCATTCCCCCACCAGTCTTACCTTCTCCGCGTGTCGTATTGCTCCCTTTGTCAGCAACCCCTCCTCCCTTTCCCACTTTTCCCCCCTTACTCTTCCGACCCTTGGATCCTCCAGCTACATGCTTCCTTCCAGGCCCCTTCGCCGGCTTCTTAGCCTTCTTCTTAACCACTTCGGGCTCGCAGACGTCCTCCTCCGGAACGGCCAGGTTCCCCCCCACAGGTTCAACCGCAACCCCGTCTGGTTCTCTTAACCCGCCTTCTTCTTCCTCCTCGCTCTCTGCAAACAGCAGTGGCATCACCATTGGCACGATTGCAATCCGCTCCTCCTCGATGAGCGGGGTTTCCTCGGGTTCACTGTCAAACCCGTCGTCGTTATCCTCTAACCCGCTGCCCACATCTCCGTCGAAAGGATCCAGCGCTGGGGGGCAATCCAAACCAAGGCGGACGGTCTCACTGAGGTGCCCGTTCACACCAGAGTGCTCGTGCTCATCAGCGCCCGCCGTAGAAAGCACCTCCGAGGCGCCCGGGCTTGTTTCTCCTCCCGGGGGGGTCAGTGACTCTGCCATCTCACCCCCCGTCTTGGTAGCCGTCTTTGCAGGGGTCGTGGGGCTGAAGGGATCCCCCAGGGGTGACTCTCCAAACCGGGGGGCAGAATGCAGACCCTCAGTGGCCCCGGTCTTCGCAGATGGAGTACCGCTCTCGCCACCCGTGACACCGCCAGCTGTCAAATCATCTTCGGACACGGACCCTTTGGACGACCGCACGCGCGGCTCGTCCCCAAGAGCTGCCAAGACTCGCTCCTCAATATCACAGATGCTCTCATTTCCTCGCTGGGGCGCAACGACTGGCCCGTCTTTTCCGGGGGTGCATGGCCCCCCTGCCGAATCCACATCCGCAGACATGGTTGCACGACGGGGTCCGGCTTCTGAGGGACTGCTTCGACCCAAAGCCCCCTGACGATTTTCGGAATCAGTACTTCGCACTCCAGTGACACTGCTCCCAAACATGTCTGGCGCGTCTGCTTCCCCGGGGGCCCCTTTCTCATTTGCCGTCCCATTTTGCTCGGTCTCAGAAGCACCTGATCCTCCCCCTCTTTCCCCTTCCGATCCTTCTCTGTCGATAACACCCGATTTCCACTCCACAAGGGCACCCTCTGACGGTTCGATTCTAGAACCGAAGCCTTGCTCCAGGGCGAGCGGTTGATGCAGCAGGGACTGATTCTTGTCCAGGAGCCTTTGCACTTCAGCAAACTCCTCCGTAGTCTGACCGCACGTGGCGAGCACCTTGTCCTGCAACCGAGCCATCATTACGCTCATCTTCCGAAGGTCCTCTCGCAGCCGCTCCGCTTCGTCTGCGGCGGCGGCTTGCGCCGGCGGGGGATACTCACAAGGCGCTAGCGGTGAACACTCATCCTGCGCAGCAGCGTGCAAAGCGCCGTCCGTTGCTTCTCCCCCAAGTGCATCAACACTTCCAGCGGTCGCTGATTGACTATGCATTTGCCTTCCCCAAGGATCCAAGTCACGAACTGAGTTCTCCGCTTCGACCGCTGATGCCTTGTCTGAGGCAACATCTTTGGTTTCCCGTACGCCTCGAAACTCGCCTTCTTTAGCTTCATGGAGGCCCTCGGGCCCCTTTGACGGGTCAATGAGTGCTGATCTCTGTGGGCTTGCAGGGGTACTCGATTGACTGGAAGTGGGAGTCGGGCGGGACTGGCTGGACTCTTTGAAAACTTCAAGCTTAACCTCGAGGAAGGGGGGTCTTGCGAAGGAGGGGTCATGGGAGGTCTGGGGAGCCTCGTCCAACGGTTCTTGCTTGACGATTAAGGGGTGGAAGAGGGCGACCATCCTGGGAGTTGGAAGGAAGAATGCTTAAGCCATGACCAACAAGCAAGTCCTATCAACATTCACCTTTATCAGAGCTCGAAGCACAGGTTCAAGGTACCAGAGGCCTCACTGCACATAAAACTGATATCCACGGGACAGTGCCAAGCTGGTTAAGATTGTTGGGTTTGTCAAGAGCATTGGCTTGACCCAAGCGCAGTGGCATTGGAATTGATGAGTGCCGCTCTTTGCTGGAGATTCTGCTCAGATCAGCTACACCTAGATCTCCAAAATGAGGCTCCTCATTGATACTCATATCAGAATAGCAGGCAGAGGAACCAGGTTGACAATGATGGAACATCCAATGCAACCCCTGAAACAAAGATTCACAATTGCTTCTACTCAATGAAGGTGCCTGCTGCCACTCCAATTGTTTAGCTCCTCTATGCAGAGCTACTGTCTCCAGCTCCCAGTTGTTGCTCACTTCTTCCGTCAAGATAGTCGCCAGAGAGACTTGAATCGACTGTGGCATCTTACCTTCTTCCGCTTGCTGCAATCCGCCACAAAGTTACATTCGGACGCTCTCCACCATTTCAACCAAGCACTTTGCACAAGAGGATCTGCCTGAACAGGGAAGCAACTCAGAGCACCCTCAGACCGCGATGCTGAGGAACGTTGCTGATCAAGGGCTTCTTCCATTGCCTGTTTGAAGGACACTGAGCTGCATACTATGTAGCCTACGTGCAGCATAGGCTACATACACACCCGTGACGTCATGTCATGGGCATGCTTCGCGCCAGAAATTCTCGGTGCTGACCTAAGCGTGTGTATGCAGCTAATCAGAGTCTGCCAGGTCGGACCGTGTTTTTCGGATGCGCTGAGCTCATTGGCCGGGCCTGAGTCTGCTTGAGTCTGCTCTGCAGACTGCAGCTCTGGTCTCCTCTGCGTCTCTTTCCAGGAACGGCTGAGCTCAGCCTGAGGCTGCTCAGGTATGAACTTGGAAGTTGAAGTTGAAGGGATGCAGCAAGCTCGGAGGAGAATCATTATTCAGTTGCTATGGCGCCGCTCTCGTGGTTTCCTCGCCTGTCTGGCACGGTCGCCAGGGCTTTATTTTCTCCTCTTTCTCTGCCTGCAGACTGCGGGCCAAGATCTTCTGCCCTTGGCGCTAGAGTAGCTCGCTATTCTGTGGCTGCCTGGAACTGGGGCTCCAAATCTTCGGGCTGCAACGATCCCTCCAAAATTGTGGCTGCAAAGCACATCTTCCAGCACCCAATCCACTCTTCCTTGAACAGTCCAGAGGTCAAGAAATTAGGACTAGGCTCCGTATATGTTCGATCCGAGAGCGAAAGGGCCAAGCTTGGGGATGCAGATCATCTGGCTGAGTCGCAAGTTATTAGCCAAACATCAGCAAAAGATGGAAGCTCGTTCTCTAAGGAGGCACTTTCCTCAGAGCCTTATGATAAGAAAGAAGAGGGATGGTCAGGAGGAGGCAACTTGCATTTTCTGGCATCTGAATCAGAGCGGCAGTTCTCTGGAGTCTTGGCCAAAAGATGCAGACATTGTGAGGACTCAAAACCGCTAGTGGACTTTAGGAGGTTGAATAGCGGTCCTGATGGACTAAGTGATTGGTGCAGAGCGTGCCTAGCCACTTTCCATGCAAAGCGCAGCGGGAAAGCACTTCCTGACCACATGCTACTGTCCTTGGAAGAGGCTCAGAAGAGGGCCAAGACATGTACAAAATGCGGTGTTTTGAAAAAGATCCGACAATTCAGCCTTGATAAGAGAAGTGAGGGTGGCATACGGACGCGGTGCAGAGCTTGCAGTTCAAACTACCATAGATCACGGCTACATGAACCTTCCGATGACCTACATTTGTGCAACCGCTGTAGCACTCTCCTGCCTGTAGAAGCATTCTATCGCAATTGCCGCAAAGCATCCGGTCTCGATGGATTTTGCAAGCTTTGCTTTAAAGAGCTCAAGAAAGCAAGCGAAACAAAGATCAAAGCATCACAAGTGTATATTGCAAGAGATGCAAAACGTTGTAGCATCTGCAAGGTCGTCAAAGAAACTTCTGCGTTTAGCAGACACTTGACTGAGGCAGATGGTTTACAACGTTCTCGCAAGTCATGCCAAACTCTATCAGGTAACAGACTGTATCAGCTTAAGAAGAATCGATCGAAAGTAGGGTCAACTTGAACCCCAATTCTGGATTGATCTGTTGTAACTTCTTCTATGATAGGCTGTCTGGTCAAATGTATCTTTGTTCAAAGCTGAGAGAAAATTGAGCATTTCTTGCTGCCATATGCATCAGGGCCCGAGTACGTAAGGCATTGAGGAAGGGCAACCTGCTGTATGTGGGTTTCAGTAATATTCAAAAAGACGATCCTCACAAGGCATCTGCAACGTCGGGGCTGGGTCGAAGTTTGCAGAGTCTCTAGTATACTCTGATCTGAACTTCCGGGATGCGGATCTGGCGTAGGTCCCTTTGTGTCCTACCTATGGGGTCACCTCAGTGTGCGTGCGCCCCCAAGCAAGCCATGGCAAACCCAGTCCATGACACGGAGCAAACCGTTTGAACTCAGCAAGCTGTGCAATGTCTTATAGTCTCTGGCAAACCTTCAAACAAGTCAGAAGTTGAAGTCGGCAGGTGGAACAATTGCCCCCGAGAAAACGGGCTTTGCTAATTATGCGGATTGGGCGCCATTGCGAACGGCGTATCTGAAAAGCGACCATCATTCATTCATGTATATGCATCATATATGTATGTATATATGTATACATGTGCAGATGCTAACGTACAAAATGGTAATGTATCCTTGGTGCAAGACACATATGCAGCTAAGTCTCATGCACCGGTTCCAATTTTGCCAAATCATTGCAGCTGCGAGCCTGGATCAAAGAGCATTGTCATGTGATAAATTAAAAGCGTATGATGCGGCGGGTAGGTTCAATATATTCCAGATTCAGGATCTGCGACCTTAGTATGGTTAAGCAAGCTATAAAAGCTGGTTAACGAGCTCAGTTGCGCTTCCTGCCCGGACCGGCCACTAGGCGCAAGCATGCATGTTGCTCATCAGTTTTAGTTCGTATCAATCACAAGTTAACTATTAGCCACTTGCAAGATGCAGGCTGAAGTCAGCAGAAGTGTGCCGAGCACATGCAAGTGACCTGATTCATGACATGGCCGTATGAATCAATTAGTCCTTGCAAACAAATCCCACAATACAAGAAGCCCCTTCTCGGCCCGTAGAACCATGTTCCACCCTATTGGCTTTCTCTTCGACGCTCTCAAACGGACTGGTCGTCCGACGCTGCCATCGAATGCGCATGTCTAATCATGGAATATTTAACCTGCTTTCCGCGGCAAAGCGCCACTCATCTTTGTCGAAGCAGCAGAAAAATTTGGTCGAGGCGCATTTGCTACTTAGCCCCTCCTCTTCATATGCACCAAACTATATATTCCAACGATGAATTCCGGCCACACTTCAAGAAGAGTGGCGCGCTTCATTATCGAGCCCAATCAAACTACACACGTATTCTAGACTTTGATCCCGATCGATGCAGTGAACACTAACAGCCAGTGAACAGTAATGCAGACGGGTAGGGTTGGTTAGGGGGTTAGGTTGGGTACTGATGCAAAGCGGGTGATCTTTGGGTTAGGCTTTTTAGTGAACCCCAAAATGCTTACTGATCACTAGGCTTGCTGTTCACTAGGTTGAGAAATACTAGACTTTGTCCCCCGGGTTGGCGGGTCGTGCCCCGACCGGCAGCTCCTGCTTCCTCCACGAGAGAAAGTCCCCCCCCCGGTCGACCTTCTTCCCCCGGAGGTCCTCTCGGAGACGCGCGGGCGCGGGTGCGGAGATGCGCACCGTCGGCTCAGCGCGGCGCGTGCGCGAATCGGCCTCCGCGATGAGCTCGTCGGCAAACTCCTCGAGGCGCTCCCCGTAGGTTTCGTCGAGCTCTTGGACGAAGCCGTACCTGGGGCGGGTTAGACGGGGGGTTAGGTGTCGGGTTAGGCGTCGGGTTAGGTGTTCGGGTGTGCGAACAGTGTGACGCTCTACAGCTCAGAAAAAGGGCGTTCGTGACATTCCTGAGCTGACACGCACCCTGCGTAAGGCTGATTGGCATCCTGAGCAAATCTGGGTAGCCTTGGGTTAAAACCACCTGATTTTTGGGTTGCAAACTACATGAATCGTGGGTTGCGTCAGTGCAGAGAAGAAGCTGGAGTTGAAAGCTGTAGTTTTTGACTTGTAGGCATAGAATCTACGAGGTGACTGAAACTGCAGAAAGGAAGGAGGGTCTGTCATCCGGGTTCGACCAAACGTAGTTCGTCAGCTGTCTGTCTGAGCTCTTGGTCGAAGCCGTGACAGACGGAGAAGCCGAGGACGTTGCAGAGGCAGTGAACGGAGACAGCGGATTTGATCTAAGCGCGCCCGGCGCCCGCCCGGGCGATTGTCACCCTTGCAGTAATTCAGAATTTGTCTTGGGTTCAGGCCCGTGGCCGGGGGGATTCAGGGGGGCTCTGCGGCATCGGAGAGCAATCGGGAAAGGTTTCAGGATCAATTCCAAAACGGCGCTCACGAGAAGCGGCGAAATGTCATAACTCAACTGCCCAAAACATAAATGCTGAACACGCTTCCACTTCCTCTGGGCACAACATGTTTATCTACCGAAATGTGCCTCGGGTAAGGGTGAGCCAAGATTCACAAACCAGACTTCTGGCTTGCGGACCTTTCACAGGAACATATCGGTCGGCATTTGTAACATACGGAGTGGCAACCGGGCCAGCACAAAAGAGGACGACTTCACACGCAATATTTGCTGAAGGACTGGCGATTACAGGCTGCAGGGCCTTCGTCAAACGGCGATTCATTTAGGGAACCTCGTGCGCCCCTCCTTTAAGGCTTTACAGTATGATTCGCTTCAGAGTAAGCATCTGGACCCTGGGCCAGGAGCGGGCAGATACGGAAACACGGCAAGGAAACGAACGCGAAAGAGAGAGACGCGGCGCACCGTGAACGGGGATGAACCGAATCACGGGACCGCATTGAGCACAAGAACAGTACCGAGGGGCATAGCGCATGGACGTACGAATTGCAATGACGTACCAACCTTCGAAGTTGGTACGTCATGGACGTACTCGATGGAAAGTAACGATTTTCGAACCAATGTGTCCTTTCAGCAGGCTGCCAGGAATTGTTTTGGGGTCAATTTGCAGATTGCTGTTTTCAGCCCTTTCAAGGCAATCTTGAGGGGCGAAGAGGAGAGAAGTGCGTGGAAAGGATTTCGGGCGTACTGTCGAGCTTCCCAGGACTTTTCCTTTTCCGACTCGCATCAAGGAAACTATCAATGCTGATTTAAAAAGTTTATACGGCTTAAAAATACGCGGCGCGTAGAAGCACAGAAACAAAAGCACGCGAGGCGAAAGGGCGGGGGCTCACCGGTCGAGCGTGACGGCCTTGCTCGCGAGCGCTTCCTCGGTCAGCTTCTCCAGTGCGGCGATGTTGGCGGGAGTGGCGTTGTCCAGCTGCTTCGTGGTCCCGGTCAGGTTCTTCACCTGGGGAAAGACAGAGAGTGGCGACCGGTGAATACAGTGTGAATGCGCTCATAATGCTCGTATCTTTGGCAGCGGGTTCAGCGTACCGTTGTGACGTTGGCGGGGCTGACGTTGTCAGCTGCTTCGTGGTCCTAGTCAAGTTCTTTCAGCTAAAAAGACAGAGAGTGGCGACCGGTGGTTCCAGTGTGCATTCGCCCTTGATGGGGTTGAATATTGAAGCCAATCCAGTGTCACCCCCTCGTGACGTTGGCGACGGTGGCGTTGTCCAGCTGTTTCGTGGTCCCGGATAGGTTCTTCACCTGGAGGACTGAACGAGCGGCGCCCGGTGAGAGTGAATACGCACCCTCTTAATGCGTGTCATCCATTAATCTGGATAAACATTTCGGTCAGACGCTTTATTGGAAGCGGCCAAGTGCTGAGGTAAATAAGCACTTGGTTTCCTTTTTACTGCTTGTTGATTCTATTATGCGGCTGAGCGGAAGAAAGAGAAAGAGCAGCCTGGAAATCACAGTTTACCTACGCATTCGATGGGATGACTTGAAACCCTGGAGACGGTGACAGATTCCGTGCCTCAATCGAAAGGTGGGTCTCCTCGACTACGAATGTTAGTTGAAACACACGAGCCTCGATGCGGAGGTAGGACTAAGCGATGCTGAGCTGTTCAGAGTAGCACAACGGAGGAGAGAACATAATTCTCGGTCTGTGAAAGTTCAGGAAACGCCGGAATTTTCCGTGGAACTCTTCAAATCACAGCGGAGGGGCACATACCTCGATCCGGAGGTAGGACTTGGCGGTAGAGAGCGCCTCGGAAAGAAAGGATCACCCGATTTGCGACATATTGTGGAAACTCAAATCTTTCAGCGTTTTGGCGGAGGATGTGACTTGATCCGGCCGGAGGTACGAAGTGGCGGGGGAGAGCGCCTCGGAGAAGGAGCGAACAAGCAAAAAGCATAAGGACTCAAACCACTTGCTGAAGGGAGCGGCTCGCGCGGGGAGCCAAGGAGGAAAAGAAGAAAGGACTTGAAAGCTGCAAATGTCAAAGTTTGCGGTGAAACACGTGCCTCGATGCGGAGGTAGGACTTGGCTGTTGAGAGCGCCTCGGAGAAGAGCGTCATGATGAAGTCGACGGTGTTGCCGTTCCCCCACAGCATCATCTCCATCACGGGGACCGCCCACCCCAGCAGGCCCCACTGCCGCGCGCGCTTGTAGTCGTACGTGTCCACGCCCTCGCCTGGGAGTGCAACAAGGTCAGAAACAAGGCCTCGAACCGTCATTTTCTGGTTCCTGACTAAACGCATTTTCAGGGCTCGTGACGCATAGGAAGGGCTCACGTCTGCCAAACTCTGGTGCCCACTGGCGCGCGCGCTTGTAGTCATACGTGTCCACGCCCTCGCCTGAAGATGCAACAATATCAGAAACAAGGCCTCACGCACGCGGACGACGTAAGAAAGCCGACGAGCACGATTTCCGACGCCCTTTTACCGCGCGCGCTTGTAGTCGTGCGTCTCCACGCCCTCGCCGGGAAAGACGATATGGTGAAAAAGAAGGCCTCCGGAAGGACGGCGAGGTTCGGTGGACGTCATTCGTAAACGCCGACGACGTCAAGAACCTAACGGTCACATTCTCAGAACAATTCAACTTCACGGTCAATATAACGACGGCCTTCGCAACGTCCAATTTCAAATTGGACTTTCGCTTCTGCCGCCCAGAATGAGGATCGGCAGGTTGGGCGCTCATCGTCTGCCGGCGCGCTGAGAGAAGAGCATCAGACAAACGAAAAGATAGATGTGGGTCTGCCAAAGAGGTTAAAGGACCATCGAGCCATCAATATGAGTTCTCAATCTGGTGCCAGCTTTCGAGCTCGTTCCGCTCGAGTCCAGAAAATGGCATATGACAAGATCCAGACAGGTTTTCTTCTGTTCAAGACAAGCAAGAACACCAATCGCACCGGCTGACTGCCGACCGGTGTCCCTTGCTTGGAATCTAAGTCTGCCAGAAAACGAAAGCCGGCCGGTGGACGACTGCAGCTGACTAGAAAATATAGTTCAACCCTTCAGCCCTTCAGGGTGACAACCGGTAGCTTCTGGTCAAAATTTTGGTTAAAGTAACCCACCTGCTCCCAGACTGAGCACCAGCCGCGGCCGCGTCAGGCTGGACGTCGGAAACTCTTCCCGGTTGACGATGAGATGGTTGACCGCGGCCAAAGTCTGCGCACGGCACAGATGAGAGGTCAGCCGTGCGTGATTTTGACTGCGCCAGAATCAAGCCCGGAACATGATGGGAGATGCTTGCCGATAGTCGACCTTGCTGAGTGTAACTACCAGGACTAACCGAGTCTCCACAACGAGTTTGCAAGCGAAGGCCAGTTACGGCTAACGTCTAGTGACGCACTGAAGAGAGTCAAAACAAGTCAGGCTCAGACTTTCAAGAAGGTGCTCATCCTCAGGTGCATTAAGTTGTTTTGAAATGGGATTGGGTTTGGAGACTACTTCGCCGGCCCTGGGTTGACGCAAGAAGAGCCCTACGAGAAATGGCGATTACGGCGACGGCGAACTTGACCGGTAATCGCATCAAGTCAAAGAACAAACCTAGCTACCACCCGAAGAAGACTCGATAAGCTTCACCGTTGATCGGGTTGTTTGCAGATAACTTTTCTAAGAGTCGAGCAACTACTGGCCGGGCGTGCATACGACCAGGTACTGGCCCGGTCACACTTTGACAGGTGACTACCCGGGGGCTTGAAGTAGGACGGTTATCCTCACGGACCGGGCTAAACTTTACGGAACTACTCAACAGTCGAGTGTTTCACGATTATGCCCCGTCGGGGTGCTCTCGTCGACAGACCAGATGCATGCCGGCTTGGAGTGGGACGCTTCTCCTCACGGATCGGTTTAAGATAATTGAACTCCACATTGAGTTCAAAATGAGTATTTGGCGACTAACCGGGTTATTCACCAGAATAACCCGATGACGGCCCCGTCAGCACACACTGCCCGGGTGCTCTTGTCGACGCACTCGATGCACGCGGGCTTGAAGATAGAACGGATATCTTCGCGGATCGGGTCGGATGTAACGAAGCCGATACTTAATGGCGGAGTTGATTGACTAACCGGGTTATTTGCGATGATACCCCCATTAGCGCACACTGCCCGGGTGCTCTCGTCGACCGACCAGATGCACGCGGGCTTGAAGATAGAACAGATATTCTTACGGATCGGGTCAGATGTAGCGAAACTGATAAATAATGGCGGGCTTAAGTGACTAACCGGGTTATTCGCGATGATGCCCCCGTCGGCGCACACCGCCCGGGTGCTCTCGTCGACCGACCAGATGCACGCGGGCTTGAAGTAGGACGGCGCGGCCGCGGTGGCGCGGCACACGTCGCGCAGCCGAAAGTCGTGGGAGTCCGACAGCTGGGCCTGGGAGAGTTGGATGAATGTTGTGTTTTTCCGACTTGCGTTGTTTCAACATTTCAGAGTCCCAACGTCCCCGTATTAGACGGTGGTCGAGATTCCGTTGCTCTTTTCAAGTACGCAGGGGCAAAAATCGAGCTTCAAAATCTCAGGACCGACAGTCCCCGACCTTTAGAAAGTCGTGCGGGTCGGACTACTGGGCCTGGAAGAGATGTTCAGGATTCAAGGTCTTGCCAGATTTTCGGAGTATCAAAGTTCCTGAGTTTTATGGGAGTCGAAGTTGCGCTGAACCAGATACTGCTCGTTTATAGTGCTTTGGCAGGGTTGGAGCGGCACACGGTGTGCGGTACAATATTGTGGAAGTCCAAGCGCTGGCCCTTCGGAACACATCAGGGTTTGGAGGTTGAGGGTCTTGCGAGTGCCAGGTTAAATGAGTGGAGAAACACATTGAGCCGTTGCGCTGCTTTGCAAAGTGGAAAAGAGCAATCCTCCTTGAATACCGACGTCGGATAACGGCCAGCAAGATACGCTTCACCTTTTGAAAAAAGAGGGTCGCCGCTTATTCGTTCCGGGCACACCATACTGACTCATTCTAACAAGCAACAGTAAGCAACGGTGAGCAATGACTACGTGTCTTAATCGTTCAATTACCACTTACACATGATAATTCCGGACGGAATTGGCGAGGCTCACCAGTTTCCGAACAAAGAAGCGCGGGGACGCCCGGCTGAGGTCGTACGAGGTGATGAGGCACGGCTTGAGCAGGTTCTTCAGCGTCAGCGGCGTCTCCCACGGCTCCGTCAAGTAATAGTCCAGTATGCGCTCTAGGGGCCTGTGATGAACAGGAAAAATGGTCACTGTAGCCAACAGGTCTTGAGACGGGGGTGTCTTCTGGGATGGGCAGATTAGGCTGTGGGAAGCAACCATATTGTGAGCCGGTGTCGCGGTTCAGAAAGTCCAGAATGCGCTCTAGAGGCCTGTGATGAAGTGGTAGACTGTTTGACATAGCCAAGAGGTCTCGTGATTTGGTGTTACTGTGAGATGGATCCATATTCACGAGCCTCTGTAGTCCGTTTGCAGTGCACAGCTTCTCTCGAGACATATTGTGATCGTAGTGCTCGAGAAACCGGGTTGCCGAGGACGCCAATGGCGCGCACGTTTGGAATGCTCCAACACGCGAAACCTGTTTGCAACGAGTGCCAAATCTCACGGAAGTATGCACTGCTTCCGTAAAGCATACAACTTCGCGAGCCCTCGTTTTCGGACCCCAAAAGGCGATATGGCCCCAGCTCGAAGGAGTCCCCTAACTTTAGTATACCTTAACAGACAAACACCGGCGGTGGATCGACCACAAAAGGCTTGACAGAACCGGCGGAAGTTTGGGAGGGTCCAAAACGTCCGAATTTGGTCCACGTTTTCCTTCCGCGGGTTCTGACGTTTGAGAGGTGCTCACTTGGTGCTGTACTTGGGCTTGAAGATCTGGCGCAGCCCGGCCGCCCAGTGCTTGTAGAAGATCATGGGCGAGTTGTTCTTGATGAACGTCGCGGCCTCCGCCGCGCTGAAGAGCGGCCGCCCGTCCTCGTTGGGCGTCAGCAGCATCACTGCCAGTAGCCCGCCCACAGAGGTTCCTGCGGAATATGTGAGGGTGTTAATATTCTTGGGTGAGTTTGGCCTGTGAGGACTTGACACTCATAGTTTGCGGGGCATGGATTCCGAAAATGGTCTGCTGAAGAGCGGCCGCCCGTCCTCGTCCGGCGTCAGCAGCATCACCGCCAGCAAGCCGCCCGCCGACGTGCCTGTGGGGTGTCATATCTTCTAGGCTTTAGGGGTAAAGACTTTGAGTGCGGTCCGAGACGCTGGAACTTTCGAAGCATAGAGCAGAGTATTGAAGCGCTGCCTTCGAATGTTGTTGGGCGTCAGCAGCGTGAACGCCAGCAAGTCGCCCAAGGACGTGCCTATGATTCTTAAGAAGATGAAGGCGAGTGAAGATCATACTAAGCTCCCACAAAGACTGAAAACCCTGACCCGGAGAACCACCTGCTCCGCCATCCTACCCACCAGGAAAATCCCAAGCTATTCCCCCGTCCCAGGTTACCTTATCAAACGTCTTGAGCTTATTTACTAATTGTAGTAAGATTACGAAGAGCCTGGGGAATGTTTGATCTGCTTTGTTGAGAGGCTCGAATATTTGTTGGATCTGGAAGGCTTCTTTACAGGTGAACGGTACAAGCAATGCTGCCCTTTTTAGGAGCGGGAAGGTCTCTCGTACTTTCGACTCCAAGATCATCGACTCTGAATTGCTCGCGCAGCCTGCCGTGCATCCCGTACGAGTATGCCAGGGTCAATACAGCGCTTCTGATGCAGAAGCAGGGCTTGACAGAAGAGACAGTAATCCTCTAGAGCTGTACGAGAAGGTACCAGCAGCTCGACATAGCAAGCTTTCCCAGACTTAGTCGAAGGCAACCGAAGGCCAGAACTCAGAAGGCGAATCCAGCGATAATCCAGCGATCATCCTGCCCTTTGAAAAGCCGGTAAGAGCAGCAAACGGCAATTCGTAAAGCTAGGGGTTTGAAACAAACTGACCAGCGATCATGTCGAAGTAGTCGGCGATCCGCGCGTCGGGGTTGCCGCTCTTCTGCTGCAGCATGCCCTCCAGCCGAGCCAGCGTCAGCGCAGGTATGAGTCCTCGCACCCCTCCGCCATCTAGGAGTAAGAAAGGCTCGAGGAGCTCTGAATCAGGAAGGCTCGAATTTTCCCGCTCTGCTTCGAAGGTGATCACAAGCGCTCTGTGCAATAGAGAGAGGCGACGGACTTTCAGACGACTGCCCCTTGGTTGGCGATTGAGCATTTGGGCGGAGCGACCTTCGATCGTTTAGGAAGCTCTGAAAGCCGCCACTGCATGTCTTCTGGATTACGACCATGACTGACACTCGCAAGATACGTTCCGAATCTTCGAGTATAGTCAAACGAAGAGGCCAGGATTATGAGATGAAGCGAGAAGTGGTGCCTTTCTTAAGGTAGATTGTCTGTTCAAAGAAAGAGGGTCCAGAGAGTCTACCCATTATCGGGTCCCTGTCTTGGGAATATATGACCACTTATTGTCAAAAGACTAACGCTTCTTACCTCTATGTAGATGCAACAAATCTTATTGATTGGATGGTCACGAGCTTAGATAAGCGAAAGCCAGTTTCATCAATCCGGTCTATACCAAACTGCCTGATCGAATATTATTGAAGGACAAGACTTGACTGAACTCAGTCAGCCTAACCAGAACCAACGGAGCCTAGTTCCACGCAATCAACATCGCAAGCTTCTCTTATATTAACCAAACATGTTCGAGATGAATCAGGATGATGGAGCTAAACAAAGGTAGACCAATCCCTTTGCTCACCTATTGCCAGGACGCAGACCTTGCCCTCCGGTTTCGGCATGATGTCCGACGGAATCTTGCTCAACTGCCGCCGAACCTCGCTCCCGAGCCGTCCCATGTCCCCTTCTCCCACGGCCATCGCACTCATCGCATCTTGCCACACTTCCTCCGCTTTCACTTCGCCGTTCTCCCCTATCTGAATTTCGAGCCTTCGTACGAAACCCCCTCCCCCTGCCGACGATCCCGATGACGATTCCGTCCTCAGGGGGGTCCCCGAGGGCCCCGCATTCGACCCCCCTGGAGTAGCAGACTCGGCGCCGTGCGAAGCTGACTCGCTGTCCCCTCTATTGTCCGACAAGTTTGGATGCGCGCTAGAGTGTCTTTCTACGGGACGCGCGGGAGCGGCTGTGGGCATCCCCGCTTCCTCCTGCAGAAGCCCGGCTTTGAGCCTGTTCGCACCCGGGCCCTCCTTGCCATCTGGCAGGTGTGAATGGCCCCCTTCTGCTCCAACGCCCGCCCCCCCTCCCTCCTTTTCAGTCACACCCACGCCCCCTTCGCGGTCCTGCTTCTCCTGGGGGATGAACGACTCCCCGGCCTGCACCCCCCTGTTCTGCAACCGCACGCCTTCCGGTGCGATCAAACTCCGAACGAAAGAAAATCCCCGATGGGCGATCGAGGGCGCCTCTTTTCTCAGCACGGGGAACCAGAGCGACTGCCTCGTACCTTCTCTCCCTTTCTCGGCCTCTTCGTGATGGTGGCCGGAGGGCCCGTTTACACCTGAGGGCGCGTTCGCACCACCGCCGGCGAGTGAACTCTCATCTCGGCTCATGCTTTTTCTGGTCTGGCCCGATTCTTCGTCCCCCCCCTGAACGGCACGCCAGCTCGGCGCGATGCTTAGCTGCGCTAGGCCTAGCCATGGGTTTGGCTGTTCGTGTCTGGGCCTTTCTGATGGTTCCCCCTTTTTGGGGGCCTTGGCTTCCCTCTGCTCAGTGTCTTTCTTCCCCATACTTGGCCCGCTTGTTGCTTTCACTGGCTAGATGTTTATGGACAAGTGAGTGTGCAATTCTTGGCCTGCAGAAGGTGCCTTTTCCCCCTATGTAAAAGACTTTAGGTCATGGGGGAAGTACAATGCTTGCCTGCACTAAGAATGTCAATGTGATGAAAGATGAAACACTCCTTTCAAACGGCCTTTCAAGATCCTCGAATTGGAAAGCACTGAAGTCTGCTGAAAGGGCATTTCAAACGCATTGCTGTTTAAAAGCGATTGTTTTGTAAGTTTGTCGCTTTCAGTGACTGGTCAGACAGCAGTTGCATTGAAGCATGCTTGTTGCAGTCATGGTTGATGTGGTCAACGCATTGAGCTCAGACTTTTCAAGGGGCAGCATTGAACTGAGCTCAGATCTGTGCACATTGATACAAGGAGCTCCAATTGGAAACACTCGACTTTCTATCTGTTGACCCTCATCGTAACTCATCGAAAAGAAAAGTTATCAAGAATCAGTGGGACCATAAGATACTTATGAACCGCCAGCATTGCAGACTGTGTGCCAGTGAGGGCACATTATGCTTAAACAATCAGCCTTTACGAGACTCACCTTCAGTAGCCTTCCGTCTCCTATACACAAAGTAACTGTTCTGTGGTGGTTCTCAAAGTTTCCAGAACCGCTTTGCTCATCAGTAGATGTAAAGATGCGCAGCATTGCCCTGCAGCACAGGTCTCGAAGAGAAATGTGCTGCCTACTTTCTTTGCAATTGGCGACTGCAATTGCTGTTCTCAATTGAGCTGGCTCTGTGCTCCTTCTAAGAAGACGAAGGGTTCCAGCAGTGGTATGGTGCTCCATGACCAGAATGCTCACGAGAGTTCTGTGTAGCACTGAGGCGCCGAAAGCGTGATGTCAGCACATGCCACCTGATCGGTTAGCGTTCATTCGCAGCCCTCCGATGAACTCGGAAGAACCATTCGACGGTTATAATTTTGCTCTCACATTTTGCATGGCCAACAGTGACATCAGCAGTCTGATGAAGCTCATCACATGCAGGGTTTACTAACTTTCAGCAAACCCTAATACAGAAATGGTAGCGGTGTCGTGTACCGTCTTGCT